>JABSTQ010001096.1:0-179916 GCA_013358835.2 Ixodes persulcatus | reverse complement strand
TGAGCAGGTTTCACGTATCTCTTCGCTGCCGCACTTAAATGGCCAAGTTATTAATAAGACCTTTTCATCTCAGTAGTTACGTGATCGATGTACAGAGGGCGCTGACGCACTCGCTGCCATTGGGTGGCTTCAATTTGGTTGGCTTCGGTTTCAGCGTGCATATGGTTCTGTTGGTCTGTTATGTCGTTTTCGTTTAATTTTACGATCAAAACATACATATTCCTCGTAGCACACAATCGATGAAACTGCGGTGATGAGCCACTTTGAGAACCACAAAGTGGTTTCGAGCCCAAATATTTGGCACTTTTACGAACACCTTACGACGCGTCCTCTACGATCTTCTATACGGTCGTACCTGCTGACACTAGTTTCAAGAAGAATAAAACCACAAATGAGGAGACTAATGTATGCATGCATAGTGAAAAAAAGAAAAAGAAAAGGTTGAAAACCTTTTTAACAGTGTGCTGAATTCCAAAGAACACATAAACTCGCAAGTCTACGGCTCACTGTTTGATTTTCGTGGATACCAACTTTTTTTAGAACGTGGCTGACTGGAAGCCTCCAATACTGACGCAGAGAATCTAGACAAAGGGGTGGTATTGTCTCGGCCTGTTTTCTTTAAGGAAATTACTCGAAAAATATTTGGGCAGTCCCGATTGTACAGTTCCTCTAGCAATTCCAGGATGGCAGCGCCCATGCGACGCAAGCTGAAAAGGTCCATAGCTCCAAGTATGCCGAGTAAAAGCATTTTCCGGTTCGAGAAGATCCAGGTGCGAAATGACACACAGCAGCCAATGACGTAGGCGCGAAAGGAGGGTCAACGAATAATTATCACTGCGCATGCCGACTTCATGGAAGTGCAGGGTATTGCTGACACGAGCGGCCGAAGCAGGCATCAACAGCCCCAGCTACTTATCCCTGCACTCCGAGCGTCTGCTCTCCCACACCGCTCTCGGAAGAGCCAATCGCTGCAATCCACGCAGGCAGCTCGGCGAATGACACGGCTAATAATATGTTTCAGCTTAAACAAAGAAAGCCGTCTGCGTTGTGGCACTGAGCATGACGTTTGACCGTGCTCAGTGACACATCGCAGACCGTGGGGTCGAAAGCGCCCTCCGTGCATCGCAGCGATTGGCTCTCCAAACTGCTTTGCAGGAGAATGCCGATTCACACGACGGACCGAAGCGCGATTTTCGCCCGCGGACCGTGTACCAGGTGACCGTCACGTCACCGAAATTCCTGCGATCCGCGCCTCACCCGCGAACGCGCGGAGTGAAATTGCCGAGCCTATTCACTCGCAGATTTTTGGCGGGTGATTGACTTGAAAATCGTTTATTCTGGCAACGGTAAAACGTTTCTTTTTCTTTTTTTCGACGATTAAAAAATAAATGGCGCATTATTCGAGGGCTATCAGCCTTTAAACGCGGACGCGTCGTCCAGTAGCAGGATCGAACGCATCTTCAAGCTCGGAAAGCATCTAAAGGGTTTCGCGGAATCGCCAAGTGTGAAAAACCGCATCGAAAGTCCAAGTACGCTAATAGCAGACCTGGGGCCCTAATCTGGACATTTGGCGAGAAAGCCGGCGAGAAATCTGGCGTCTGTGATTGGCCGACGCCGCACTTGACCTTGGCGCCGGCCAATCATAGCCGCCAGATTTCTCGCCGACTTTTCCGCCAAGTGTCCAGATTAGGGCCCCTGGAAAGCCTTCTGCTGTCGGCAGACGCAGGGATTTTAAGAAGCAGCGCGGGATCGCCTCTGATGTTGGGACGACGGTTCCACTGATGCTTGGGGATGGTTCAGACGTCCTCACTAACATCGCTGGAACACACAATTGTGCCGGCTTCGACGTTGTACGGGATTACCAGCGAAAGCAAGAGTTTGTAAATAGATAGACAATTACCCACCTGAATAACTCATTTTTTATATATGTACAGTAAAACACGATAAAGAAAAAAAAATCTTGTAGTAATAACTCAGGATGCGGATGTTGAAGGAAATGACAAGTATAGTAAGAACATGGGAACGCAAGATGATCGAGGAAAAGTTGCGTGGCACGAGGCGCTACTGAACTGCCCGCACGAATGCCCGCGCCGTGCCATCAAGGACGCCAGCCTGACGAGCATGAGCGCTCTCCACGAAGAAAGTCCGCCGTCGGCCTTGACGTCGAAGGTGGGACGAAAAACAGCCGAGTTCCAGGCAACCGACTATGGTCAGACCAAAGGCGATAGATCTGCCGGTGTCTTCGTCTGCAGAACCGATGAGAACCAACAGACGTATCTTGAAATTTATAGCGAGGACACACATAACCTTAACCGTTTATTCGCAAGTCGGAGTTTTTCTCCGAGGAGGTTACTACACGTTAACGGGGGTTTTAGGTCACGTGCGCCGCGTCATGGATGTTCGCTAATCCCACGAGCGCGCGGGGAGCCGCGGAGAATCGGCGACTGGCCCACAGAATATCCGTCCACCCGCCGGATAGACGGAGCGACCGGTTCCCCTGCCTTGAGCGAAGGATTACGGTCAGTGGCAATGAGCTGCGGGATGCCTTGCTGTCGACCCCGTCTTTTGTATGATGAGCCTGTGAAGGTCAAAATCACGTTCATGAAAAGAAAGACTCAGCCGACTCAACCACACGACTCGCGTCGTGCGAGGGGTCGCTCGGACTTTCTGAACCGCCTCCTCATACTCGCGGCTTTTCTTCCTCGCAGCTCTATGATGTACTCGGTTTTGTCACATAGAAAGATACCTCGTGCGAATAAAACATTACAGTGACTGACAAAGAAGTGCGCAGTTTAAAAGCATCCTCTTTCGTTTGAACTGCCCGCTCTTAAAACCGAGAATCGCAGGACCCCTAGGCGCCACCGGACGCGCGTTGAAAACATTTGAAACCATTATCAACGCCAAGTTCGTGCCGGATTGAACAACAAACAGCGCACCACCTGCTGGATGACTGAAAATGGCGGCCGCGCGACGGCTGTTGTGGGACTTTCGCAAAGCCACCAGGAAGAGAGCGGTTTCCTCGAGATCTTTGGAAGATTACTGGAAAATTGTATAACCGCGTTAACTTTACACGCGGCACAAGAAAAAAAAAAAAAAAAAAGAGCTAAGCATGATTTACCCACACAGATCCCTCCACAATCCACTCTTTGGGCTCAAATGTTCGAAACAAAGGGTGCTGTCATATTTCTACCTTACTACATTCACGTGTTCTTTTCTCGTAAGAAGTGAGAGAGTGCGGGCGAGCTGGTTCGGAAACGACATACTTGTAAACCCCGAGGTGGGTTTTACAAGTATTTCTTTTCTCGTTCTTTTTCTCGCCGGGGCGCGTGGTTTATTCGAGCACGACCACACAAGGGCTCCATGGACGGGCAGCGCTTCCCTCTCTCGAAGAAGGGGCCAACAAGCCACACAACCGTGTCGGACGTACCGTCACACGGTCGTCTGGCGCTCAGACGTCCGCCATCGCACGCCTCCCGCGCGCGCGCTTCGCCAAACTGGGTCACCGTTGGTCAAAGCCGCAAAACCGGTTCCTCGGGCCCCCGGGGAGCCCGCGACGGCCCCATGCAGCTTCGCCGGGACCGGGCTCGCTCGCTCGCCAAGAGGGGCAGTCGGCCGCACGCTGCTCTTGGCCAGCGCGCGTCGCGGGCATTGCCGTCAGGACTCAGGAGTCGGCCCCCCGCCCAGAGAGCCTCCTCGGCGACGTCCGGAGACTACGCGCGGGCCGCGCCCAGCACACCAGCGGCCTCGCTTGGCCCCCAACATCTCCGCGGGATGCGTCACTCAAGAGTGACGCACAGGTTCCACGGGGGGCCAGCGGAGACTCGCTGGCGTCGCCCTGCTCGGCATCCACGTGCTCGGGACCCCTTCCGCCCACTGCCAACCTTCCAGGAATAATGGTCGTCGCTGCCTTGCGTACAACTGCCCAGCGAGGCATCGGAACAAATCCATTTTGAGAAAATGAGCGAAAACTGGGAGCAGCCGCAAGTTCTGGATCGACAGTCACCAATGCGTCCGGATAGTCGTCTCAAAATTGAAGGAATATTATGTTTTTTGTTTCTCTTTTTTTTTTTCTCGATCAGACTATATTCCGGGGTTACTAACCTGTCCATTGCATTTCATGCTACGCATTCCCGAGCTTCGTCTCGATTTTTGAAAATGGCGTAAAACGATTTTCGCGCGTTCCTAATTTCGAGCGAGTTTCGGTTCGCTTTTCGCACGTGTGATCCAGGTTTTACACAGAAATGGCCTTTACATTATATCTCTGCAAACACGCCAAGAGCAAATGACTGCAATCTGTCCAGGCCTTCAGATAGACTCGAAATCAGAACGTCAATTACTCGCCCTCCGGGGCCTCTCCGGGACGCCGACGAACCACTGAAACTGCGGATGGCAAACCCACACAAAGCCCGCGTTGGTGTAAAAAAAAACAACAAAAAAACCACTGATTAGAAAAAAAAACAAAAAACCTCTTATGATCATTGTGACGAAGAGAATGTTTGGAAATGCGATCAAATCCATGCGCAGCTGCCCAAAGCGCCCACAAAAGGAGCCCAACAATCCTAAACCAAAACCCACGCTTAGGCCGTACCTCGTGCGTTCAGGTTAGGTTAGGTTAGGTTAGTTTAGGTTAGGTTAGGTTAGGTTAGGCGCCTGAGGTGCAAAGCTGGCGGTGCGAAAACGCGGATGTCAAATGTTTGTTCATGAACGACTTATCATGACAATTAGCCCCCACGTTGTGTCTTCCTGGCCGTATAACTCGCTTACTCAGACCGCATTTGTGTAGCTTTGACGGCTTTTTTTTTAAACAGTCCCATTCTGTAAGGCCAATTCGTCGAAAGCCAAATCGTCGAAGGGCAACTCGTCGAAGGACAACTCGTCGGATAGGCCGACTCGTCATAGGGCAGTTCGTGGTAGAGGTCATCATCTGGTAGCCACTCTTTTTAACACTGCAGTTAGCTTCTGTATCCGAACACGAATATATTATATAGTGTATGACCCAGGCATGTGGGTCACATTTTTGTATGAAGTTAAACACGGTTCCCTCTGCTCAATGTCTTTGAACCATTTATCTGTATGACAAATTATGCCTTTTTTATTTATTACGAATTACTCTTGTAGTCTTCATGAGCGACGCAGGTACTTTGAATAGACCCCTTTCGAAATACTGCCCTCTGTTGGCAGCTGTGGAATCCCTGCACAATGGCGGACTAAAGCCGCAACGTCACGGCACACTTTATGCGTTTGGTTGAAGCAGAAGAAAAAACAGACCCACAAAAAAAGGCAATGAGCGCAGTGACGTTGCACTTTCGACGCTGTTTGATTAGCTCGTCGACTCCTTGCACTGACTGCGCTCTGACGTTCGATATCTTATGGAATGACTTGCACGTGTCACGATGTGTGTTGTTCCGCCATTGTGCAGGGGTTCCGACCTTCTAATAATCGGCACGGGAATTTCGAAAGGGGTCTATATATATATTTAAAAAAAAGGCTTAGCTGGAGCCGGTGCGCAAATGAAGGTTATTAACAGAACGACGGTACGGTGCAACATGGACGACAGGCCTGCAAGTGGTCCTTTGTGTTGCGTCATTTTGCGTAACTTTTATTCCACGTCCGCTGTGAGCGCACCACAAGCCCGTGTTGAATTATGCGTCAAAGTGACGGTACGAGCTCTCGCCCGCGTACGCGAGCATCCTAGCGATGACGAGACTTTAATGCGAAAACTCCTAAAGCTAGTATTTTTGGAGTGGGAGGAGTTCCGAGAAGGCGACTTCGGAGGTACTCACTCCCATCGTGCAAGTGTTCGCTGGCACAGACTTCGTAGAAAGGGAACGAAGTAAACTTTAGGGTGAAAATTAGAAAGCAAGGAACGACAACAATAAAAAAGGCAACCTAGAACTTGGGAAATATTCGACGAGTTGCTCTTTAACAGGTGGACACTTTCGACGAGCTGCCTTTTCTGAAAATGGGCCTGGGACGTGTTGGACTATACTCGACGAGTTGGCCTCCGACAACTCGACCTTCGACGAATTGGCTTTGGACAAGCTGGCCGGACTCCCATAGGGGGCTATGCCCGAGCATGGACTAACCGCAAAGGCAAAAAGCGCGAGCTGGCTGCCTCAGAACTCGCCCCTGCTCCAGACTCGAGCGGTGGGAGCGCCGCGCTCGCACTTCTATTTACTGCTGATCCGTGCCCTGCTAGCACGTCTAATGCCGGTAGCGGGGTACACAGTGCAGATCGCCGGAGTCGCGTCCCTGGCCAGGACAGCGGTGCAGACGGCAGATGGACGCCCGAGGGCAGCCGATTGTGCATCGACAGAGCGCCACGTCGAGCGACGCGATGCAGACGCGCGCGAACCGGGCCCGCTGGCACTTCTCCAAGCGCTCGCATGAATCATTCGCTGGCGTGCTTCGCAGTAGACGCCGACGAAAGCTGGCAAACAAGGTCCCTGCCGGGAGTTGTGTGTGTGTGTGCGTGTGTGTGTGTCCGTGTTCGCGTGCGCGCATGGATCGCTCGAGGTGAGAGAACTCCGCGGAACAATCTCGACTGAAACAGCACCTCCGACAGGCCGGAGAAAAGTGCGTACTCGGCGCCAGAAAAACACTCGCACCTACGCATATAAACAAAGGACACATCCCCGGAGCGTCGGAAGAGTGCGAAATCTGTTACGACCTGTCACGCTGCAGTCCGCAGGCGAAAGGGTCCCTCGCCGCTGCATTCTCGCCAACTCCGCCCTTACCCAAAATATTTCAGGCTGTCTAAAGAAATCCTTGGCACATCCCTTTCAACTTCCTATCCAGACTCCAGTCACGTCGTATCGACAGTTCTCAACAGATCTTCTACGCATTTGCTTTCAACTCAAGTTTCTAGAGTACAGACGATAGAAAAGCTGTAGAATTTCTATCACCACGTCTCAATAGACGTTTTCTCAACATTTGTTTATACAATTTTTAGACTAGACTGGATAGAATAATAAGATATACTGCGGAGAAGCTATATAACACCCAGCTTGAACCTCCTTGCGGAGGCTGCTTTTCCGACTGTGTCAAATGATTCTCGCCTCTTGCAATATGTTATAGTTTGAGATACAGTTCACTAACCCTTAGAAACCACATTTCGTATAAATAACTTCTGCGGCGGTTTTCGTTCAAATGATTGCCTTTCAAATGTAGGGGTATATATGGCGGAGGAGCAGTCAACACAATTGATTTATGAGTGCTCCATGGCGTGTGTATTTGTGATGTCTGCGTAATGCACACGGCAAGCGGCGAGTATATGTTTCCATGCAGGCACGTAGCCAAGATTTTGTTTCGGGGGGGGGGGGGGGGGGGGGCGCCCATGACAAAATGCTGTATGAGGGGGAGGGGGGAGAAGAGGCCCCAGCAAAATGGAATATTTCGGAGGGGGGGGGGGGGGGGGGAAGGCGGGCCCTATGCCCCCCCCCCCCCCCCTGGCTACGTGCCTGTTTCCATGGATGTTCATGAAAAACCTTAAAGTATAATGTTCAGGATTTTGTTTCCCCTCGAAAAACTAGCCATGTATTTATAGAAGGGGGATAGAAAAGCTGTTAGAATCTCTGATTTCTAAACAATTTCTGTCCAATCTCTATACACCAAGTTCAATAGAAATTCTGTAGAAAGCGGATAACTCTTTTTGTAAGGGAGAGCGCGACACATATACGCAGACATAGAAAACGGTCTCTACACAGGCAGATGCGCCTGCCGGCGTTGCCAAAGGGGATGCACGGCAGTGCCGGAAGATGTGTTCCATCGGCCTAAAAGCACCGTCTGTCGGTCAACAAAAGTGCGCTCTGGGCGTCGACTCCGAGGGCCCTCGGGGGCCTCGCTTCCGGGATCTCCTCTCCGGCATTTCCTTTGGCAAGCCTTCCGAGAATCAATCAATTCCTTGATTCAACAAAGCATCGGCCTCCTGATTGTACGACTGGGGCTATGCGAACCCTCCCGAGTCAGGATCTCGAGGCATCGGTGCTTCTGGGGTTCCGGGGTCCTCGGAGAACGCGTCCGCCTCCGCTGCTCTTTTAACTTGACAACGGAGGCTCGTGATGATGAAACCCGTACACTTTCGAAATGCCGCGTTCGCCTTGCCTCAGCGCGCCTGTACCGACCACTGAGCTACAAGGTCAACGGTTGCGATATGCTTTCGGCTGCACGTGAGCGGGCGAAGCCGCCGCGCTTGCGCAAGCAGAGATGACACAACTGAAAGGAACGCTCCGACATGTGTACCGCCACGTAAAACGAGGAAACACAACAAACGGAAGCAAAATGCCTCTCAGGCACGCCGCATCGCGCAGTCTGCGAGCTTTCTTCCCTCCAGGTTACGCAACGCTACTGAGGCCAACAGGTTCGACGGCGGTGTCGGAGCCTGGTTTTGGCTTCCTGTTGTCAACCAAAGACAGGCGGCTAGCTGCCAGCTCGTTCAGGCATGCCCCTTTCTGCGCCAAAGCCGAGGTCAACAACGCCGAAACGCTGTCAGTCAGGCTTCTTGAAACCGAGCCAACTTGGGACACGATGGGTCGGATCAAACTACGCGTGTGGATAAAAAGGGGCAGCACGAGAGAACACACATGATCGCGCGAACTTGAACAGCGTAGACACCACGCATCACGAGCAATTCATTACGAGAGTTCTTTTCAGCTGCCAGCTGAAGGTTAGAATTCCAAACAATACCTCACTAAACAAAACAAAAAATACAAAAAACTCATCTTTTTTTTTTTTTTATTAAACCTGGAGAAAAACTCACAGGCCTCTTTATCATTACAACTGGACGAAAGCTCAGCTTTTCGTTACTACACATAGACTAAAGCTACCCTTTTTATTAGTAGTACACATGAACAAAGGTTCAGCGAACGAAAATTTGTCTTTACTCGTAGATCACTATCCTAGTTTATGTCCGTGTCCGTCATTATATCCTAAGACCGACTAGAAAAATATGTCACATTCAACCTTCGTCCTTACAGCTCTTACAAAACGTTAGTGTAATGCGAGGAGAGTGGCGGATCTCGACAGAGCCCTTTCACGGCGGCAACCACAACAGCGTGGTTAGGTAGGACCAGGAATGAGCAAAATACTTGCAAAATGTATTCCAATACAAATACAAAATACTTTGACAAAAATGTATTTAACCACAAATTCAGTTACGCTTTTAAGAAAGGTATACAAATACAAGATACAAATACAACGATGGTATTTTATCATCTTTAAATACTTTCACAAATACATTGTGCTCTCAAAGACTGCCAACTTAACTTAAATTTAACCCATGTAAAAAAAAAAAAAGAAAAAAAAGACTGTGCCTAAATAAAGGATGGAGGTTATATATAGTAAGAATCAAGTGCTTAAAAAGAACGTTTCAGCTTTAAAAACAAAATTTGTTTGTCATAAGTTGATAAGCGGATACATACCACCAGGGAAGCAATACATTCAGTGCGAGATTAATTTCAAATGCTGAGTTGATGCATCCAAAGCCTTTTTTTGAACATGGCGTTAATGCAACGTGTTTAAAAATTAATTGAATCAACCAAGAGGGCAATAATTGTACTCATCCCATTAATTTCTTGTTCTACTCTTCTTTCTTTTCTTCTAGTGTATCTATTCTGCGCAAAGTGCAGCAAGTTTTATGCTGTTTGCATATGATGACTCCAATCGCGAAGAGTGTGCACCATCACATTTGATTGCGAAGAGCAGTGCCCAAAATATTTGGGGCAGTATTTGAACTACATGCATTCGAAATACTCAATTTTCACTATTTAAATAGTTCACAAATCCATTTCCCAGGATGTAATTAGACACGAAATGGAAAACACTGAAAATATTTTAACGAGATATTTCAAATACAACTATTTGAAATACTGCCCATCTCTGGCCTGGGTAGGACTGATGAAATAACGAATGCCGCTCGCACAATCGGAAATACTTTAAACAGCGTGGCAACGGCCTTGTGGCACTTGGGTCAGCTTAGCTGATAACTTGATATGCATCTCAAAAATATATTTTAACGTAGATTATACAAAACTTAGTAAAAGGCAATGTACACTTGGAGACAAAATTCAACAGGTGACATTCTAGGACAAGCATTTATATATTTCCTGAAACAAATGACGGTTGCATCGAAGCACGTGGGAAATTCTTCTAAATACAATTCGGCAAACAATGTAAAAAACTTATCAACGCTGTCACAGTCCGTGACCTCTGGCGGAAGCTTGTTCATACTGTCAATGGAGATCGGGAAGAATGATTGCTTGAAACGCCCTGTACAACAGAAGAAAAGCATCAACGACCTACTGTGGACGCCTCTAACTATGCGAGCCGACCTCTGTTTCAAGTATTTAAATATGTCAATATTAAAAGCGCTGTTTAATAACGAAAACAAGAAAGCCATCCGAGTCTGGCAGCGCCTTTCCTCTAGTGTGTCCAACTTGGCTTGTGCGTAAGAGAGGGTTCACAGCATCAAGGGTGCCGTACTTATTATATTCACCACATTCGGCGGGAGTTGATACCTCGAGGGCGCCACAGTATTTTGTGCCCCAGTGGACTTCCGGTAGTGTATATATTTATTCTTCAGAAACGCACAGTGATCGGGTAAGACGAGTTTCCTTCGGAGAAGTTTCTATAATATGTTTGTAAGAAGATTAGTGCATTGTAGAAAGTAGTACAAATAACAAAAAGATGCGACACCAATGGAAAAGAAGAGGAAAACCGGAAGCGCGCAGGGGTCCGCCGCTAGGGGGTGATAGCGAGCTTGTTTGCAAACAAACATTGGTGAATATGAAACGTAGTGCTTTTCGTTGAACCATTTCCAGTTTGTTTATGTTTGCTTGAGTTGGAGGGTCCCAAAGAGCTGATGCGTACTCGAACGAACCAAGGTTTTGTATGCGATCAGCTTAGTTGAGCTGGTACAATGCTTTAGGTCACGTTTTAGGAATCAGAGTTTACCTTGAGCTCTGCGCACAATTGTATCCACGTGAATGTTGCACCGTAGGTCTGCAGAAAGAGTTCCGCCAATCAAGGTATTTTAAACACGCTTCCGAGAGAGTGGTTGTTTATGGTGTGGGAAAAAGTAAACGGACGCTTTTCCCTAGTTAAGGTCATGATGACACATTTGCTTATGTTTAGTGGTATTTGCGTGGCAGAGAACCAGCTCGAGAAAGCCTGTAGGCATTTATTGAGGTAAAGCTGGTCTTCTTCTTGTTTTATTTCGCGGAACAAGATACAATCGTCGGCGAACATTCTCATCTCCGTATTAGCATGACTAATACAGGTCGTTCATAAAAATAAGAAATAGAAGGGGCCCCAGGACAGACCCCTGGGGAACACCAGGGGCAACTGATATGCTATCGGAGGCAGCCTCTCCTACGATTACACGTTGACTGCGATTTACAAGATATGATTCTAACCACTTGGTTAGGTTGGTGTTATTTAGGATGATCCCGAGTTTTCGTAGAAGTTTAGGTGCGTCACACGGTCGAAGGCTTTAGAAACGTCCATAAACACTACATCGACTTGCCCTTGCCTATCAAAAACTTCCAAGATGGCATGCAAGGTTTCTATCAGCTGAGTCACTGTTGAAAGTCGACGGCAAAAGCTATGTTGGCGGGCGTCAAAAAGTTCGATTGTTCAAGGAAGGTGGCCACGTGTTTGAACACGATGTGCTCCAACAATTTGCTAGACGTAGATCTTAAGGAAATAGCCTAACGCTGGCCGCGCAGAGCGAGTCACCGGCTTAGATAGGTACAATCGTAGCCAGTTTCTATTTGTCAGGGAATACGCCCGTCGTTTAAGGAGTTGGTAAAGGTTACGAGCAGAAACTCGGAGCACCACTCTGCATAGCGCAATGAGAACGAATTCGGAATGCGGTCTGGGCCACGCGTCTTTTTAGTTTGACCAGTTCAAGCATAGGGAGAGAGGAAGGGACAACATGGGCCTAATCATTTATTGCGTTTGATTAACCCACAATTCATTCTTCAAATGGAAACCAGTGCCAAACTTTCAAGGTGTCGCTATAACGTCTAATTGCCTGTAACCACAGCTATATCGCTCCAAAGCAAGCAACCACCCCAGCTTGGCACTTATGAGTGGTATGGTATAAGTGGAAAATTGTATTTCTTCATTGTGATTGACCCCCCCCCCCCCCCCCCCCCCAGCTTGGGCCTGCAGTAGCCTGGGGTAAATAAGGATAACACCCCAGGTTTCACGAGAATCTTAAAGACCTTCAAAATGGAGGTCATCATGGACGAATCAGCTGTGGAGTTGCACTCTGCGCGTGCCCCTTGGCTCCGACGATCCTCTAAAGACCTTCAGTAGGAAGGCTTTTGGAATGAGCGTGCGACAGGGGTATCACATTATTATTAAAATTAGCGCAAAGACAAGGAAGGAAGACAGCAGGAGAGGAAAGAGCGCTCTTTCCTGTCCTGCTGTCTTCCTTCCTTGTCTTTGCGCTAATTTTAATAATAATGTTCAACCAACTAGCCCACCAGATGATACTAAGGGGTATCACACTCCGATGAGATCATAGCTCTCTTACGTTTAACAAAATCATAATTAGGTTGTACACCAGTGGCAGCGAGGACAGTCTAAATTTGACTTGGATACGTTCGTTAACAATCGCGACCGCCACACAGAACTGAACATAAATATTAGCTTATTGTAAACTCTGCCGAGGAATGACACGTAGAACTCACCCTATCATGACGAGTGTAGTTAGCGTGCCTTAGCCATTCGTCCGCCGAGCTTTTGTTCGGCCACCAAAAGTTAGAAGACGACGTAAGACTCCGTTCACAGGGTTTCAAATTAAAGTTTACGCTCAACATATCGAGCAAATTGCACGAACAAGCCCTGCCGCGGCGGAAAACGAATATGACGCTCGTCTTCCATCTCTTCGACAGAATCCGAAAGCACAGCAATCCGAACGAACCAGGCCGGCTCATTTCCTTTACCCGAAGAACAACAGCAAATCAAATTGCGAGAAGCCAACTTGATTTCAAACTAAGAGAAGCAAAATCATTTCGAAACGAAATTGCTTGGAGCGAGATCAAACTGCGAGAATCACAAAATCCTCTTCCCGAGCTACCAAGTGGAGCCAACATGCGAGACTAAGTGTCACGCGTGTTCGTGCATGCTTTGTTTAAGAGCGAACTGCTGCCTCTTTGCGCAACTCCAGTCGGCGAGTCATCCGATGCACGATGCGGTCGAAATCGGCCGAGAAAGTGGCACACGGCCGGTTTCCCGGGCAGCGACGCGTCCATCGAGGAAGTCCATCCACGAGGCAGGGCGCGCAGATGGAGGACAGCCGAGAGACAGCTGGAACAAGTGGAGGACCCCCTCGGACGGCCGCGAGACCGGCAGGGTGGCTTCTCCCAGTTTCTGATAACCTCACAAAGGCGGCGCGCGTACAGCCGGCGCAGCAAATGGGGCGCGCATCAAAAAGCAGCCGAAGACGAACTGACGAGGGGAAATGCACGCTCCATCAGCGCGCCTGACGTAACAAAGGCGGCTGACGGAACGCGGTTGAACCCGGCCCAGCGTGTCGCGCCGAGGCATCCCCCGCGAGGCCCGCTCTTCGTCTCGCGCAGAACACCTCTCCATCAAACAGCCCATCGACCGCACGTGGTAGGGAACACTCCGGGGAAACGGCGAGTTTCTCGCCGCAACCATTGCCCGCTCGTTTGCGGCGGGCAACGAAAGCCTAGTGAATTTCATGGCTTGGTGGGGGCGGGGGTGCACATTTCACACTACATAGTCGACATATTTTGCATGAGGTCGAATTTCGGTATCTCTTTGTTGGAGTGATCACATAGATCGGAAGTGCTTAGTGGCTTTAGATTGGATTGCCTTCGCGTCTGAACGAGCCCAAATGGCAGTTTTACTTGCACATGTTCTGCAACGAGGTGGTAGGCTCATAAGACCCCACCCTCTTTCCAGTCCGATCGGGTTATGAAACACGATGAGTGAGCCTCCGAAATGCTCGCAAATGACGACCACGTGCTCGAGTGAAGGTCGAGCCCGCATCTGGTAGCCTGACTCGCCGCCAACGCGGTGGTACGGACAGTCAATCAGCGGCCACGTCATTTCCTTCAGGCTACACAAAGTGCCAGGCATCGGGTTGTAGAGAAATATATAAACACCGCCGTCAAGGGCAAACTAGAAATTTCCAGTAATTAACGTATTACCTTCTGCAAACTCGTGGATTTGCCACTTGTTTTCAGAACGCAGATGGAATACATATTGGCAGGTCTAGCGCTGTCACTGTACTCGGTCCCAATTTTAGACTTGAATTTTATTGGTATATCAGGATCGTGCAGCAATTCGATCTCACAATCATCACCCCGCACACAATCCCACCTCCCCCTCCCCCTCCCCCCCCCCCCCCCCCCCCAAAAAAAAAAAGGAGCACACGACACATCGAGAAAGCGTTGTATGGCTAATGTTCTAGACGGATTTCAGTTCAACAACACTTCAGAGACAATTTGCGCGCGGCTTTCTTCGAAAACCGACAGTGCAAACCCAATTACGCGTAGGTCACACTTAAAACAAAAAACAAAAAAACAATAAGAATAAACTGAGTTAGACGGACATTTGTGGTTTCTAAATGTAACACACGCACTATGTTTTAGAAATAATTAGAAATAAAAGAGTGATAAGATAAACGAAAACGCAGTCAGTGTGCAGGCGAACTGGTGAAAGTTTTCCATAATGATTAACCCGAGACTGAGGCCCCAGTCTCGGGTTAAAGTTATCATGGTGATAAGATGTTTAGCAGCCAGCCATCGAGGAAGAGCCGGGCCATAGAGATCTTTCAACCTTGAGGAACGAGGAAGCGATAGAGTGCACCGCGCTCACTCTTGGCAGAGCGGACAGTGGATTTGTCAATGCTTTCGACGCGATTGCGAAAGCCTGCTTTATGGGAAGGGTGGTTCCGATTGTCGGCGAATCGCCGACGAATTCGCCGTACCATGCGCTCGAAACATCACATGATACGTGACAAAGCTATGGACCCCAACGGATAAAGTGTAAATAAACGCACGATGGCGAGCGCTATAAAATGTCGGATTAGTTGGATGTGGTCCAACACCTCGTAGAAGCGATCGGGACGCCTCAGCATTCATACAGTAAAAATTGAAGACACGAAATTATCGCTCTCATTCATGGACTGTGGGCGTACGCGTGCGTGTAAAGCTGCCAGGTGTTGTCTGCCGTCGAGGCCGAATCCGTCTCGGTCTTGCATCATTACGCAAACAGGAAATATCCCTCGCCGAGCTCTCGCACTGCTTTTGTGCTTTGGGTTAAGGAAAACGGGGAAGTTACCTGAGAGACAGAAATACCTCGCAGAAGGAGGGTGAGACCAAGAAGGCGCTTACGGGAATGACTGACTGCAAGACACGATAGGTGCGGAGCGCTGCGTGATGGCAGGAAATAAGGCGCACGCCCTCCTTCCTGCGCGTTTCTCGTCGACGACGCAGGCCTCTCGCTTTTCTTTTCTCGCGCGAATAAATTAGCGCCGTTCTATGAAGGACGAGGCCACTAGCAGCTCGTGACCTGCTTCGAGGCTCGCCCCAGCTGAGAGGGAACGTCGAGAGTACGCGGCCGCTGACGACAGTTTAGCGCGCACACGGTCGAGAACTGGCCACATGCCGAGTTCCAAAATAGCACACACGTGCCGGAAGCCCTTCTGCCCTTGATAGGTTAAGAAACACCATAGAGCAGTCAGGACGAGAAAAGCGCCCACCGAACCCCATTCTAACCCGTTAGGCCCCAAACATATAAGCGACAAAAACCGCCGTCGCAAGGCGGTTACCACAGCAACAGCCGCTGACAGTGTAATACCTGGCCCTATGCCGCGCCGCCACGTCAGGGCGTCAGCGGCGGTTGCTACGGGAACCACCGCGCGACGACGATTTTCGTCGCTCGTGGGTTCGGGGCGCGCAGACAGCGCGAGTAAGGGCAGCCGAGCAACTCTCCCAGGGAAACACGATCGCGCGGCCGTCCCAAGCGACGTTTCCTGACACAAGACCTGGCTATTGTTCCCAGAGAGAACAATGAACGCCGGATGCACGCCAGGTAGCGACAGCTCTAGCCAACTGTGAAACTGGATATAAGCGGCAGGGGACTCATCCGTTCATGTAGGTCCTCGTACCGGGAAATCTCTGCGTCCACATAACCGGGATTCGGAGAGTGGATGATCTAAACTTTGTCGCTTCTGCTTGGACGAGAGCTCTCTCAAGGTCACCCTCGCTTTCCTAGAGAGACACCGTCCCCTTCAATTTCGGAGGAACGCAGTGTTAGAAAAGCACTTCTGAATTACATTTTCCCCTATAAGAGAAACTTTTTCCTTTAAGTAACGAAAACAAAATCCTAGTAAAAACAAAAAAAACGCGCGTTTGTTTTCGGATTATTTATGACACAGCTATTTATGGCAGAATAAACGTTTATCAAAGGGACACTACGGCATTTATGCTCGCCGAGGTTTCTATTCGAACATGACCCATAAGAGCCGAACTACCCAGAACACAATTTTCGGCTTGAAATTCGTTTTCTTTCTGCCCGCTCACTCTCACTCTCGTTTCCATGGTCACGTGGCGTTCAAACTATGTATACCAAGTATAGACCGACACGCTGTTTGCAAACAAGCCCGCTTTTGCCCACACCAGGTGTGGGCACTGCGCGTGCGCAGAGACCAGATTCGCGTGGAGTGAAGCATCTGCGCATGCGCAGTGCCGTCGACAGCGCCACCGCAGCTGCGTGACGTCAGGGCCGCGTGTTGGTCTATATTCAAAGTTGTGGGTTATCTAAGACGCACATTCGATGTTAAAAATTAAAAACAATATTAACTTCTTTTTTGTGTGTGGTTTTCAAAAAATTGTAAAAAATGCGCTGATCGAAAAAAGAAAAGTGTTGCACAGATCACATGAAGTATAGGGTGTCACAAAAGAAAATTTACAGGGTTTTGTTCACCGCAAAAATGAACTAGGCATCGCCGAACGCTGATTCTCCGCCCAAATGTAGCGCTAGAGGTCACAACCAGATACCAAAGTTTCAGCCCGATCCGATAACTTAATCAAAAGTTATAAGTGAATTTCTGAAAATTTCAATGGGAAAATGGAGCCCGTTCTTGCCCGTTTTCGGCTTCTGGTGCCGTAGAGCCCCATGTATTCGAAAACTCCGTCGGCCGCCATTTTCCCATTGAAAGTTTCAGAAAATCACTTATAACTTTTGATTAAGTTATCGGATCGGGCTGAAATTTTGGCATCTGGTTGTGACCTCTAGAGCTACCTTTGGGCGGAGAATGAACGTTCGGCGATGCCTAGTTTATTTTTGCGGCGAAAAAGACCGTGTAAATTTTCTTTTGTGACACCCTGTACACATCATTCTCAATATGGCGACATACCGCGGGCTGGAAGACGCGATGGCAGCGCACTACGGACCAACGTTACAATGGACGTGGGGCCGCTACTTCGGAACTGTCGTTCGTGGTACCGGCCAATCGATCTTCAAGCGCAGAGCAGCGAGCGGAACGGATATAAGTGCGAAACAATCACACGACAAGCGGTTCACGCAAGTTCGTGGTCGTCGTCTGCATCATAGTCCAAAGAAGAAGAAAAAAAAAAAAACGAGATAAAGGAAAAAAAAAAAAAAAGAAAAGAAAACGCGGTCGTGATTTGTGTGTAGCTACCTAACTTCCGGCCATGATCTTCCGTGCTCGTGTTTCAACATCGAGCTTTCTTTTTTTTTTTTTTTTCTTTATTAAAGATATACGTATTTCGCCTAACAACAAAAAAAAAAATATCGGGGGGAAGGGGGGGTTGCCAGTGTATTTTTAAGCAAGATACAATGTGACACGACGAACTAAATATATTGCGAAAACTGATTTATGTCGCCAAAATATTTTTTTAATAATTCACAGGAGCAATGTTTACAAAGGACATTATAATTATTATTATACAGGACCACCCCTATTTGAAGGCTAATTGGACTAATGTTAAGCATCGTCCCGTGTTGGATCTTCAATCACTGGTGACCGGCCATTATCGCATGGTTCACCTCTTCTGAAACAGAAACATTAACCTGCATATCAGTATGAAGCTCACCTGCAACAATAGTTCCTTTTTGTTACCTCGCCGCCTCCCCCCCCCCCCTTCCCCCCTCCCCCCCCCCCCCTTCCCCCCTCCCCCAATAGGTTTTTGAGCGTTAACCTCTCCAAATATTTCCGCTTCCACGCTTCAATCCGACCTGAACGGCACTCTAAAATCAACTTCCTTTAACAACTGAGAATTGTATTAAAAGACACTGGCTGCGGCTTAGCGGTGCCGGCTGCTCCTTTGCACTTAAAAAATAAATATTGACCATTCACACGAGAATACAGATCCTCTGCGTCAACTATTTTGTGCTACATTGTCAAGGCTAGCGTAGCTTCCACAGTGCAACAGTCGCGCACTGCTGGGAAAGCGCGAGACTTTCGTCTTTTGCGCCTCTTTTTGCATGCGCTCACGCAACTAGCTTTGACAGAGTTAAAGCACTGTGAAAGCTAAGCTAGCTTTGACAACCTAGCACTAAATAGCTGACGCCGAGTATAGTCGTTAACTAAACCAAGCACCGCGTAAAAATACTTCGCAAAACACCCTGAAAGTTTAAATTACACTAGTGACACTAAGATACAATAAGGCAGCATGATATTTGCATACGATAATTACTCACACACTCAAAAGCGAGCACTTTGAGCACTGCGCTTTATGCACTAAAAAGATCACAATACGCATTGACTATACGAACGATAAGCACATTAAAAATGTCGGCAGAGAAACTTAAGACTGCTTACATGTGGCAATGCGAAAGCATTGTAGTCCCTTTGGTGACAGCCAGAACCGTGGAGCCGCTGTTGTGTCGAGGAAGCGTGTTCGTCTCGCACCCCCGAGGCCCGGGTTCGATTCCCATCCAGACCGAAATGTACCAAACTTTCTTTTCAAAGCCATTAATTTACTTTGTTTACAGGAACCTCCCTGAGAAATTTGATGTCAATCCGAGCATTTTTGACGTGTTTTCACTCCTTGCGCCGTCAGCCAATTTTGGTACCATCGCTCGGTCACGCCGCCGACGACGCCGGATTTTCGCGTAATGGGGCATATAATGCTTTCGCATTAAAACCCTTACTTTATATCGATATTATGCAACTGCTGTACACCAGCAAATATAACATTTCACTGTTGAAGAATAGATACAAATTCTATCACAAAATAAGTTTCTAGTTGCATTATCCGCACTCATCGAGAGAGCGACGGTAATGGAAACTTGATATTAAAATGCAAGAACTTACCCGTCTTATTATGTTGAAGTCGGAGGAGGCCTAAAGCACACTATATTGAGGGCTCACTCCTGCTTTATTGCCAGATATCAACGACCACGATAGAAGCCTAATTCGCCTACATGAGTAAAAAGACTATTATGTAAAAGTGCTATATAAAAAAAAAAAAAACGAAAAACAAAGCACAATGAGTTAAACGATTTTAGAAACTGTCAGAAGCGCGCCAATTCAGAAAAGTCAAAGTCGCTGCATCCAAGGCGCGAAGAGCTGCGGGTTCCAAACATTAAAAGCGCGCTGCGAGCGTCGTCAACTGTGACATGAGGCGAGCAAAAAACGAACGGTAACGAAACGAAGCAAAGAGCTCTCATCGCAGCCATGTAAATTACCTTTACCTTCGACTTAGCGGTTCGCCTATGTAAAGCGCACGTCTATAATCAGATAGCTGTGGATCGGAGTTCTCCTGGGCTTGGCCGTTGATGGCAGATTCACACGACCGACTGATCCGCGGACGGATTGATTACGTGACAACATGTCCGATGTTCGTCCACCTCCCAAGCGCATCCACACGATGGAGACGACGAGCAGACGCCAGGGAGCACGGACCAAACCTGTTCGCCGCCCCACAGTGCCGCGAAACTGCAACATCGCACTGTGGCACCGTTGTGCAAGACAGAAATCGACGTTTGCTACCGCGATAAAGAATCGTACGCCGCTGTTACGTACAGAGCGAGACAGAATACCGTGATAGGCTTCGCGCGAAGCGCCAATAGCTTTACTAACCCGAGACATGCCAGTGACACAGGCATGGTGCTGCTCGAGAAGGTTTCAGTGTAGAAGCGACGAAGTCCTGGGCTCGCGGAGGAGCGTTTGGAGCTGCCTTCACGCATTCCGCGCTCGCTCTCAACACTTAAAGGCTCGTGCACACACTTGCAACCGAGTAGGACCGGCTGAGACGAGACCAGCTTTTAAGCCCCTTGCGACGGTTTAGAACCTGCTCCGCAGGAGAGCATCTGGTCTTATGCAGTCGCAAGAGGCTTAAAAACCGGTCTTGTCTCTCTCGGTCGTGCTCAGTTGCAAGTGTGTGAACGAGCCTTAAAGGAATGGTGAACCGAACATTTCAGTGCCTAAATAAGCGGCGCACTATCTTTCCATGAGTCAGCGACCACCTGTGTGCGCGAGAACACGCAACGAAATTGACGTCATCATATCCCCCATCCGAGCTTATTAAGCGTGAATGGGGGATATGATGACGTCAATTTCGTTCCGTGTGCTCCCGCACACTGGCGGCTGCTGACTCATGAAAAGATAGTGTTCGGTTCACCATCCCTTTAAGTACACCACAGCCACAAGAAAGGTCTTGCTCGGTGAAAGACTGATTGGACGTGCAAGAATTATCGCTGCGTGCTAGACGAGTTTTGAAGGGAGCTTCTTGGCAGGACCCGGAGGAGTGCCGGAACCCGCGTCGCGTTAGCCGGGCAAAGTTTCTGCAGTTTCTTTCACGCGTGGAACCAAGAATCGCGCGACAAAATAAACCAGCGAACGCACAAAACACAACGATGCGCCATTTTTGTTTAATCGTCCGAAAAAAAAAAAAAGAAGAAAACCATTGTACTGTTGTTAGACTAAACGCTTTTCAAGTCAATCACCCGCCGAAAATTCGCGAGTGAAAAGCCGCTCGACTTAACCCCCCATTCACACTGGAAGTGGATCCGCGTTCGCGAAGCGGTTGCAAACGCGGTTGTATAAAGATCTATAGTCCGTTTCATACTTAGTGTGCAACGCTGTCAAAGCTACTGGCGCGAGCATGGGGCTTGATCTCGTTGATCATGTGCACGCGTTCTCGCGCAAACAAAACCATAGATGAAGCCACGCGCTCGCGCCAGTAGCTTTGACAGCGTTGCACGCTAAGTATGAAACAGAGTATAGTGCAATTGCACGCGCATTTGATGTCATCAAATGCGCGTGCAATTGTACTGAATCCTTATACAACCGCGTTCGCAACCTCTTGCGAACGCGGATCCGCTTCCAGTGTGAATGAGCCCTAAGTCCGTGGACGAGGGGCGGATCGCAGGAATCGGTGACGTGACGGTCACGTGGTACACCGTCCGCGGATGAAAGTCACGATTCGGTCCGTCGTGTGAATCGGCTATACACCTTTGCCAGTGGGATCCCGGCTTAACCTCGAACCTCGCGCCCAGGTGAGGCGGACCTATTGTTCAGCCAGGACGTTCGCTGCTTGTCGTACAACGTTGCCAAGCGTCTCTAGCGAAAGAGGATATATTTCAGGGAATACAAGAATAAAAAAACAGAACGAACCTTTATTGCCTTTGGAAACGTATTTAGCGCGTGATACGTGGCTATTTTCATCCCAGTTCAAACCAAAAAGAAAATATCAACGCTTCTAAAGAATGCAAACGAGAGGGACGTCAGGAGCCGCATGGCCATTGCATCAACGACGGCTGCGCTCCAGGCAGCGCAGGCTTTCACGACGTGCTGGAATAGAGGCTGCGATCGCTATAAAATCAGCTCCAACCCTAACACATCCCCCATCCTACAATATTTGACGCCACGTTAGCGCACGTCAATGACGTGCGCTAACGTCGGCCGTCGGCAGACGCCGCCGTCCAGACGCCGCCGTCTTGTCAGACGCCGCCGTCTTGTCCTCGCCCAGCTCAAAGACGTGCCCCTAGCCCACCTCAACATGGCGGAAACGTTACGCGGCGCCAGCATCGCTCACAATGGCAGCGCACAGGAGCACTTCTGGCAAACGTGTATAGAGGGTATTCACTGAACGCTATATTTGAGAGCGATGTTTAGGGTGCATGCTGAGAACGAGCGCACATTAATAGCCTGCTAAGACCGGCAATCTTGACGGTGTGGAATGCACGTCGCAAAAGAACTGTGGAAGCTCGCAGTAAGCACGAGCTCAGCAGCCGCGCACACAGCTATGGCCGCCAGTGAGCGAAAGCTCGCGCTGCAGAACCCAGGGATCCTGGGTTCAATCCCCACCCCTGCCCGTTTCGATCTGGATGAGCATCGTACCGGCGTGCGGTCGTGTCACTACTGCGTGGTGCACGTTAAAGACCCCAGGCTAGCAGTTGTACTGCACTGGCTAAATTGCTCATCTACAGCGAGTGACTCGTCGCAACTTTAAATGGCTGACCAACTACACGCTGTATAAATATCCCCACAACCACAATTATATGAATACTCCCTATAAACGGCGAGTCGATGGACTCCAGTCAGCGCCTGTTGCGGCAACCAGGCCGAGGTATACTAGCACACTTTTGCGCCCCGAAATGCCACGCGTGAACGTACAATGGCATTGAGCAAACTTGAAAGAGTTAATAGCATTCGTTCCTTCCACGGGCAGTCCAGTGCGCTACTTTAGCTGTGCCGGGAACTTGGGTGAGCGATCACACCGCTAAATTTTAATTGGGACTCTTTTCGGCGCACGTATACACGATTCGCGGGGACTCGACGCCGGACTACATGTTTGGGGGAAGTCAAGGTTGCAACTTGCTTTCCTCCGCTCCTCCGCATGAAAGTTTAGAAGGGACGCTGCTCGGCATCTGAAGAATGGCCCTTTTTTTTTTTTTTTGTTCTACCTGGAAGGGGCGATGCACCAATTTCTGTACTTGTAATAAATACAGTTTCGCATCATTCCTTGAGATTTATAACTATATAAATACACGTTGTCGTTGTTTCATTTCTCCACGCAATGGCAGTCGCAGAAAAAATCCCAAAATCGAACACCATTTACCTCCTCAACTTGCAGCCATAGCAAGCGGCCACGTGATCTGGAGCGGATTATCTGCCGCCAATGTTTTTAACATAGCTACGCGCTGGGGTTGGTAGGGCACAGGGCGCGCGCTGAGTTCCACGCATTAAAGGGGCACTGACAAGTGAAAATCATATTTTTTTTTATTATCCGAAACGATCGAAAACGATGCCGGGACATTACCCTCAAAATTTGAAACTTTAAAATTCAGTATTTGTGAATTAAAAAAACAATTTCCAAATGCCGAATTTGAAGTTCCCGCGCCGTCCGCGCCAGTTCAGTGAGTCACATTTTGCGGTCTCCTGCGACTCGACTTTCTATCGGACATCCGCCGTTGTCACGGCGACCCCGACCGAGGAGGAGGTGAGGGATAGAAAGGCGCCGGCGGGAAAAAACCGGTCTTTCTCCGACTCGCCAACGGGCGCTGCCAAGTTTTCCGAGGGAGGGTACAAATCTAGGAAGCAACATCACACCGAACTCTGATTTCTGGTATTTCAAAAAAAGGGGCCGTAGTGCGTTCGCAATTGCGTTAAAAAACATGTTTTATGATGGCTGTTATTAAATGTTATAGAAATGTCACCTACAAAGCTTCTAAATTTCCTGATTTTTGACGTCACCGATCAAAAGAAGCGAGGAGGTGACCGCGGGAAATACAAATGCCAAAACTAAAAAGGCGCGCGCGCTCGCGGGAAAATTTTTTTTCGCGATGCGGTTTTTTTTGCGTGTCTATGACTACAAGTTGCATCGTTTTAGACAATAAAAAAAAATACGACCTTTGGGTTGTCAGTGCCCCTTTAAGGTTCGGCTATTCCCGTCATCCCGGCGATTGGGCACGCACGAGCACTACCCGAATGCATGTCGAGGTACTACTGATTGCCGCGAACCAAAATCTAATGCCTATGCAGTGCTCGTGTCCGCTGAATGAGCAGCATTCAAATATCGTCCCAGCGGGGATCGCAAGCCTCGATGACGTACTCCCGAGGATCGCATTGTTGGCATTGTCCCCAATGCCAACGATGACAATGCCGACGACGGAGCTGCAGCTCCGTTGTCAAGTTTTGTGAACGAGGGACTGAAAGGAAATGTCCGCTTTTATCACTGGAATTCAACCGCGACGAAGGTGCTTCTTGGTCAGTGGCGTTGCGTTCGAGCATTCTTGGGTTCGACTAGAGCCAGTAAGCTGGTGTAAAGTGAGAAACGTTCCTATACCCAATATCGTTGCGCAGGCTCTCTAAAAGCCAGACTTTCTTCCCTGGTCATCGAGAGTTGTGGCTCACTGCCCCCTCGAGTACAGTCATCACTGCCAATGTCGCTCATAAACTAAACGGGACAGCGATGTTTAGGAGGGCCCCGGTTTGAGTGCCACGAGCCCGTCGAGGAAGCGCCACTTGCCCGCTCGAGTACATAGGTGATCAAGCTCCACGGAGCAGCTGCCACTAAGTGAGCGAAAGGCGTTGACCGCTGCACACAGGCTCGAGTGTATTGAGACTTGACAGTTCTGCATAGCTTGCGATGTCACAAGAAACGCTCTATCTTAGGCAATATTTTAACGCTGGAGAGTGGGGCCAAGGGGGACAACACGAACACACATCTCTTAACACAGCCAACGTTTATTACACGCTTTACGACCTTAAACAGGTACGTACACAAAGGGAATCCGAAAGACCTAATCTCGGTGTGTTTCAAGAGCGCTCCTTCGACACTAAGATAGAAAGAAACAACAAAACAAAAATGGCTTGGTTACGCTGTCGGTCGCCCGGCACACTCGCGCCGTTCCGGCCTCATTCGATGAACGGGAAACTTTCGGGCGCGGAAACTCCTTGGCGGAAACTCTGGCGCCTCCAGACTTGCCTGACAACCTGGGTTCGTCCCACAATTATGCCGGGCCGCGCCGCAACACGGACAAGAGACGCTCCAAAGCCGCGACGTCAAGCAGCGGCGGATCCAAAAAAAAACCGGTTCCTGGCAGACGGCGCCATGCCGTCACAAAAGAAGTGACGGGACGTCTTGATCGGCGGGCCAGCCAGGCACACTCCCTCGCGTAGAATAGCGGCCGCCCCAAATTAGCCCCGAATCCCCCACATTAAAAAGCATTTTCTTTTCATATTAAAATGAATCTCGGCTGCTCTTCGAAGCACGAGCAAAGATGGTCGTGAGAGAGCCCCAAGGAAGAAGATAGGGTCTCCTTCGAAGCAGCTGGGAGACGGCCGCACAGTTCTGCCTGCCCTGCCACCCGCCCCGTGATTGATTATGCGCCCGTCGTCCACTGCTTCTGCCGACCAGGGCGTTCAAACCGAAAACTCGTTGGAGAGGTTGGACGCCGCTCCTCTCCGAAGGGCCTGGCGAGCGAAACAGTGCATGCCCAGCCTGCGTTCTCTCTTTTGCTCTATCGAGTACAAGGAGACGTCTCGGACGGTTCGGTTCTCGCCGATGGAACAAAGACAAGCACCAAACGGCGGTCCGCTGTCGTGACGCTCACGGCGGACATATTAGTCGGTTGTGACTTGTGAAGTCGTTCTTAGCCTAGGGCCTCGTCCCACACAAACCGACAAACGACGAACACTGCTGTTAGCGAACTCGTCAAATGCCTCAGAAACTGGCCGCGAAACGACGTGCAAAAATCGGTACCGTAAAAAAGTTGCTTCGATCGTAAAAAAAACTTTTGCTCGTTGTGCAAAATGTGTATTTTGTAAAGCGAACACCAGCTGTACACCCGGGGGTCAAAATCACTTTTGCTCTCTCTGTCGGGAATCCTGTCTAACAGATCACGAGGCTCGAGTTAATCGGATCCCGTGAAAGCTCAACGAAAAGTAGACATTTGTAAAAACAAAGTTATTCACCTTGCTAAGTACGACTAATTTTCCACTCGATGCGATGAATTAAGACACTTGTACGTGCACTTAAGATGAGTTATTCAACTCAAGTTTCGCAACTTACCTCGATCTGATTCAAGGGTTACGAGTTATTTTCGGAAATTTTCAACGACAAGATGGCTGCCAACGAAGCTCTCGAATAAAGGGAGATGAATGGCGCCGGTTACTGGGAATGGGCCCCCTTTTTTTTTTATTGAATATTTTCGCAAATATCGACCATAACTTTCTTATGAGATAACGCTAAATCGTGAAATATGGGCATCTGAGCCCAACCGCTAGCGCTACATTTGAAACGGAGACAGTTCTGCGGCGCGTAGTCTATTTATGCAGCGAGAAAAACACGGACCTCGTTTTGCGCAAAACGTACGCTATTTTTTTCCTCCCAAATTCCAACGAGAATAGCTTTTGAAACCAAAGCCGTAATCGGTCACAGTATAAAATTACGACCGACCACGTTGCTTTCTTTTTTTTTTTTTTTTTAATAGTGACACAGAAATTAACAAAATATATTCGGACTCGCATCACAACAGACTTCGTCGAGAGATAAGCGGGGTCAAAACTAATTTCTCGCTTATCTCTCGACGAGACTGAGCCGAACGATTATCGTATACAGAGACTATTATCCGCAAACGGAGGTACCGCTGTGGCGGAACAGGGGCATCCTCGTTGCAGCCAGGCTCTCCCACTCCAATACGCTTCACGAAACTTCTCGTGGAAACTAATGCACTGCTCGCGTGTACAAGCTCAACTCAATCTTCCTGCACCAAATCGGGGGGGGGGGGGGGGGGGGGGGGGATTATCCCCTCTATTTTACGTCATGCTAACTTTTTTTTTTGTCTCCGCAAAAAAAAAGAAAAAAAAAAGTTTACGCATTACTCATTCATTCTCGCGGTAGACACCACACCAGCGTCCATCGGAAACGCAGGGAACGCGAGGAGCCGGTAAGAGCCGAGCCGAGCTTCCCTCCCTCCCTCCCCCAAACGAGACAGGTTTGACCCGTCTTCACTCGCCCCAACCTGCTTGCTTATTCCAGCAGCGAGCGGCACGCGGGTGGCTAGTCTAGCCGACGACCGTCCCAGCTCTCGGGCAATGCGCCAAAGCGGCTGCCGACCTATTTGCCCGGGGAGACATCCCACCAAAGCAAACCCCGTCAAGTGGCAGCGTTCGAAACTTGGTGCCGGGCTTGCCACGTTCACCATCCTTCAGAGTTCCACTCGTTGCGCAAATATCTGGAGTTGTCCCCGAACGTTTCACACTACGTTGTCATAGCTACTCCAAGAAATCTGGCGCGCTTACTTTCCCGGAAAGCGGTGGCGTAGGTAGGGGGTCACTCCCCCCCCCCCCCCTTTAAAAAAAAAAAAAAACGTTTTTTTTTTTTCTTTTTTTAGTAAAGGAAGGCAAATACTGAATGACCACCGATCTGTTTCAGCCAGTCTTGGGCAGTAACAAGTTACTTGTAACGCGTTACCGGTAACTAGTTACTTTTTCCGGTAACTTTTACCTGTAACGCGTTACTCTTTAATGCTGGTAACTTGTAACTGTAGCACTGTTACTTTTTTATTGGGTAACTGTAACTGTTCAGGCCGTTACAGTTACTTTATTTTACTATATAAATTGCACCCACTGCCGCGGACATGGAGAAATTGCCATCTTGAAGTATTTTTCTCCAAACTTCTCGCTTACAAAAAAAAAAAAAAGCGTGGCTACGCTATAAACAAACAAAAACAGCCTGTTCAGCCCACGACCGAGGATGTACGACATTCGAGTCAGCACGAAACCGGGAGATAAATGAAGCGGCGCCCGCGGTGGTAGGGGCGGCAAACAATGTCTGTTTCACCGACTGTGGTTCACTCTTCTCTCGTGCGTACCATCTGTGGGTGTGGTGGTCGTGCAATTTCTCCGAGTATTCCGTCTGGGCTATGTCTGGGATATGTCCGTGCTGTCGTTTTTACTACCGGTCGTTCGCCGTTTCCTCATCCCTAATAGATTTCAAGAAAGCCGTCCCCAAATTGTGCAGAAAGCCGGCGCTTGTTTAATTTATTATTTCTCTTCGAAGCCGCTCTAGTGAACACGACTTCCACAGTTGGCGTTTCGGACATAGACGCCGCGGTGGTCGTCGCACACTCGTAAAGCACCTGAAGCTAATTGTCCCCTTTCCGCCTATATTCTTTGGAAGCTGCTTGACATGCTATGTTTAGGCCTGCTTCCGAGTAAATACCAGAATCTAATTATGTGACCATCTCTGTCCTCATTCGTTTCGGAGTGAAAAATAAACCAAAACGTTCACTGACGCGGGCCGATGACAATTTTGAAAAACGGTGATTCTAAGTTATAACAATTATTGCATATAAATTATGCACATCAAGATGCTGAAACGGCGAATGACGCAAAAAAAAATGTAACGAGAAAGTAACGGCGTTACTGTTTTTGCAGTAACTGTAACTGTAACACGTTACTTTTTGAAACCGGTAACTGTAACTGTAACAGAGTTACTTTTTCTTTCTAGGTAATTGTAACTGTAACACTGTTACTTTTTACTGGTAACGTGCCCATGACTGGTTTCAGCCAGGCGAGGGGTTGAGGACGCCGTGTCCGTAGCCGCGAATTGTACGGTACATCTACTGCTACACTCAAAGATGGGACATTAGGTGCGAAGACGGTATCTTCGCACCTAACGTTCGCCGAGCCCTATATACACACAATGGAGACGGCATCCACGTTTTTTTTGTAAAAATGTGTTTCCATAAAAAGAAAAAAAAAAAGATTTTTGTATGGTTATATCTATACATACGAGTATAGTATCTAAAGCTAGACAGTCGTATTTTCTTACAAATAATCCAGCGACGTGTACTCACAAAGTAACGAAATTGACGTTCCAATTACTTTTAAAATAGGAGAAAGATCTCGACCCAGTTTCGTTTTGATTCGGCACTCAGGTGGCCCAGTTTGAAGCACAGAAAAGGGAAATCGTGGAATGTTTAGCCAGTGAGAGATCAGTCGAGGTAGACCGCGACACTGGTCTACGCTCTTGACGAGCGTAGACCAGTGTTTGACAGACTTTTCGGGGCGCTCTGTTGATGAAAACTGGAAATTGTATAAAGATAAGATAATCTCCCTTATCGACAAATACGTACCGCTTCGAATATACTTGAAAATAATCAGTCACCTTGGTTCACGAAAGCCCTGAAGAGACTGTCAAATAAAAAAAAGCGCTTGTACCGTGCGGCCAAGTTTTCCCAGTGTGAGTGTCGCTGGGCCGCATATCACAGTTCTGTAGAAGTGTACAAAAAAGCGATTGAAGGCGCTAAATCTCACTTTTTCACACATAGTCTTCCAGACATGTTGGTAAATAACCCCATTAAATTTTGGAATACTGTTAACAAAAAGGACCGTTTTTCAATTTCTCTTACAACTTCTAGTGGTGACAGCGTGCCCAGTGACGAATGTGCTAATGTCTTAAATAGTTATATTTATGGAATCTTTCTCCGATATTCGCAACATAACTTACCCTTCGATGAGCTGTTCCTGTTATCTGCCAATGGATTCTATCTTTGTTGATCCTGCTGGTATTGCAAAAATTATAGATGAACTGAAGTTATCATCCTCATCAGGAGTGGACGGAATTAATTCCAAGTTTTTGAAAAACACTAAACTATACTCGTCTCTTATTCTCTCAAAATTGTTTGAACAGTCGCTGCAAGATGGTATTTTACCTTGTGATTGGCGAGTGGGGAAGGTGGTTCCAATTCCGAAAGGTGGCGATAAGTATTCCCCTAACAACTATCGTCCCATTTCATTAACCAGCATACCATGTAAACTTCTGGAACACGTTATCTTTTCCCAACTCGTGCATTTCCTAGAGTCGAATAATTTTTTCACCGAAGCACAGCACGGATTTCGTAAATCATTATCTTGTGATACTCAGCTCCTATCCTTCACTCATGACATTCATTCTATTCTTGACCGAGGCTCCCAGGTGGACTGCATTTTCTTAGATTTCGCCAAGGCATTCGATAAGGTGTGTCACGAGCTATTACTGCTAAAACTTTCAAAACTTAACATTGACCCTAACGTTCTCGCATGGATTCGGTCTTTTCTAAATAACCGTTCACAATTTGTAACAATTAACAACGAAAACTCTCCTCCTGTGTCTGTGAATTCTGGAGTTCCTCAAGGTTCGGTTTTAGGCCCACTACTATTTTTAATCTATATTAACGATCTTCCCATAATGTGTCTTCATCCGTTTGTCTCTTCGCCGATGACTGTGTAATTTACCGTGAAATCTGTCACGATTCTGACCTGTCTACACTTCAGTCTGATATTAAATCTGTCTCTCGTTGTGTGAATTATGGCTAATGAAACTAAACACTAGTAAATGTAAACAGATGAGAGTGTCCCGCAAGCCTAACACAGTCCCTGTTACCACCTAGATGGCAACCTTTTGGAGCAAGTGGCAGCGTACAAGTACCTTGGTGTTCACTTAACAAATAACCTTTCATGGAAACCCCACATTCAGTATGTTACTACCCGTGCTAACTGCATGTTGGGCTACTTAAAACGCAACTTTTCATTGGCGCCTATTTCACTAAAATTGATCCTCTACAAAACATTAATCAGGCCTAAATTAGAATATGCAGCCTCCATCTGGGATCCCGGTCACGATACTCTAATCACTGCATTGGAATCCGTTCAGAATAGGTCAGCCCGTTTCATTCTTTCCAACTACCATCGTACTGCTAGTGTCACATCAATGAAAAATAGTTTATGTTTACCACTTCTCTCCTTGCGACGTAAAATTTCACGCCTATGTCTATTTCATAAAATGTATTTTCATAACCCTCTCCTACGCAATCGGATGATTACTCCCCCCTTTTACATTTCATCCCGTCTTGACCATCAGCATAAAGTTGGAGTTCCAAGTTCGTTTACCACAACATTTCAATCTTCCTTTTACACCGCACAGCCGAGGAATGGAACCACCTCCCCGCTTTGATTGCTACTATAACTGATACTAACCTGTTTAGAAATTCCATCACTAGCTATTTTAGCAGTGACCCATGACCTATTATTATTTTTTTTTTTTGTTGTGTATATTTAATATTGTTGACTTGTTACTATATTACTATCTTTGTTTCATGTATGTGCTCTCCCCCTCTGTAATGCCTTCGGGCCCTGAGGGTACTTTCAATAAAATAAATAAATATAGCAGTCTGGAACGACTGCTGACGTCTTTTAAAGAGCGCTCGCGCGGTAATGATTTCACGAACAGCACGACCTTCATCAGATTGAACGGCAGGGAGAGTTGATAGCACAGCTGTTGCGACTAAATCAGAATGCATCTTCGTAGGCGTCAAAAAAGTAACTGAACAAGGTTACAAGTTACTAAAAGAAGCACCGAATATATAAAGCGCAAAAGGGTCAGACTTCGTCTGTCCCTCTGCGCTTTATACATATAATCAGTATGTTGAACCAACAAGTAAAGGCAGGCAGTTCACTTGCAAAAGTTAATTTTAACTTGCGAAATATTTGGTTACTGAAATTAATATTATTTACCCGTTACTTACTTCACAGCTCTGTGCGTCCGCTGCACCTCCTGCGAAGAGGTAAATCGAACAGAGACACTGAGTAAATACGGCTCATTTAATCCCCCCCCCCCCCAAAAAAAAAAAAAAAGTGCACACGTCGATTGATAGATGAAAAAAGAGCGCACGCGCAGGCAATACTCATTCTATAAAAAAAGAAAAGAAGGTCACTCGCCAGACACAAAACTGAGACTGACGAGCGGAAATGAGCTCGAAACACTTACGCAATACTACTTTCTTGATGTTCACGCACATCTGCGAAAAAGCAAACGCAGACAAGGAAGTGAAAAAAAAAAAAAAAAAAACATAAAGAAGGTTTCGCGCCATTGTAAGAATTGTCTGCAACGCAGCTGGCGGAATGACAGGTATGGAACAAAAAAACAAGAGCGGCGAAACCTTGCGCGAACACAATAAACGTGCGACGGAATAGAAGAAAACTCGGGTCGTGCCGGCCCGAGCAATTTCTAAGACATAGACGTTGTTTACGAGCAGTGTAAAAACATGGGTCTTAAGATCTTGGTCCTACTTCGCACACGCTCATGTCAGGCTGCCTTTTTACGGAAAACCGAAATTTCGGTCTCCAGCATTCGCTCTGCTCTGAAGTGGAAAGAGGTGGGAGGAGCTTCCCCTGAACTCCTAACCTAAATGCGCGGCACTGGTTAACAATGTTTTAACCTTCACAACGTTTGCTGACCAACACGCGGCCCCGACGTCACGCAGCTGCGGTGGCGTTGTCGACGGCACTGCGCATGCGCAGACGATTCACTTCACGCGAATTCGGTTTCTGCGCAAGCGCAGTGCCCACACCTGGTGCGGGCAAACGCGGGCTGGTTTGGAAACAGCGTGCCAATCTATACGCCGTCTTTTTTTCTTCGTTTGCTTTTGCGTTATGTTGAATACCGAGCGCCTCCTGGCGTACATCGGGTTTTGCTGCCATGCTGGGTCGTGGCGAAAGCCGACCTGGGTGCGCCGCTGTAGGTTCTGCGGCCGTGCTGGATTGGGGGAAATCTGTGCTTGGGTCGTTGCTGGTGCGTCTTACGTGACGTCATGTACCGCGAGACGCCCGTTAAAGGCCTTTTTATCCATATTTACAAGCAGGCACTGTGAAAAAAATTTTTTTTTTTTTTTTGTTGGGATTATGGCATTTACCGCGGCGCTAGCGATGGGAACAGCAGTGGCAGCAATCGGGAAGCATTGATTTTGCGCTTCACTTGAAGCTTTCGCGGTTGACACAGAAGCAAGTTCATCCAAAATTTTTTTTTCTTGTTCCGCGTGCGCCAGAGGTAAATATGATGTGCATAACAGGGGGACGCCGCAAACAAAACACGGGATGGCGGGACCCCAAGGTCTTCACGGCGTGGGACACGCACTTCTGTAATGCTGCGGCTCTTTTGAATAGGAATAAATATTATTATTACTACCACTATCAAACTAAAGGGAACAAACAGAGACAGCTTCGGCTTGCTCGCACGGTTTTTATTGATGGTTTTATTTTGTTTTGTTTTTTATTAGGTCTTATGTTTATAAAGGATTTATTCGAAGATGGCGAATCGCCCAGTGTGTCACTTTCCGACAATTGCGAAGAGCTGCTTCGACGTGAACCTGCTGCGAACGCCAGTCGATGAGTGGTTCAGTCGTTTGAAATTTCTGCATGAGCTTGCTCCGGTATTAGAAATTTAGGTTCTACTTATAATAAAAGGTAAATCGGTGGAAATATACGATTTTGTCGCTCTACAAAGACGCATGTTGTATACTTATTCACATAAAAAATGATACCCATGAGTGTCACGGCGGTCAACTTAACTTACCGGTTCTCTGCAATATTGCAGGAAATCGCGATCCAGAAAAACTCATAAAACTAACATTTACACGAATTCCACCACTGCCCGGTTGTGTGAATAACTCTTCAGCTACTAAGCGATGTATAATCATCAAGTCATGTCAACACTGTGCCACGATCAAGACAGAAACGTGAAGGTTAAATGTAGCGCCCTTTATTTTCCAAATTAAGCCAGACAAAATCTGATATGGCCAAAGAGAGCCCTCAATATTATAAAATTACCGGTTTTAACGTGCTTTTTCTTCTTTTTTTTTTTTTGTTTGACAGAAAGCCGGCAATATCTCCCCTGAAGAGTCATAAAAATTCAAATATGTATCTTAGTGACACGGATAGAGAGGAGAAATGAAGGAGGAGTGTGTTTTGAGTCGCGCTGGATGTTTACTTATGAACTTTCCTGAGCTCGGCAGTCAAGCTAAATTTAGCCGGGATTCATAAATGTATCCAGATCGGCTTGGTTGAGACCGTGTTCACGCATGAGAATGACGCCGACGTAACTTTGCTGAAGGAGAAAATGCAAGCGTACAAGTCCTGCGGTCAATTACACGATGCGTGGGCGAGACAAAACGGACAAATGGTTACTGCTGAGTGCTGCTGCGGGGTAGAAACGGTAGAACTCGGTGCGCATTCCTTTCAAGACCTGTTGCGAACACGGTTGATAGGATGGTGATGGGCAAAAATTTTCGATTCTAACGCAACCTACTGAACCCGGAGATCCTGATCACGTAAGAGGCGATAAAGCGCAAAAACTTTAAAGCCGCTCTCGCCTTGGCGGCGCCCGCGGACGAAAGCTCCTGACAGACTATTTGACGATTTCGGTTGTTTTTCCTATACGGTACATATTAGAGCAATGGTGCCCCAATAATCGTTAACATCAAATATAAAAAAAAAGAGGAAAAACTTGGCAAGCACACAAGTGCATTCAGCGGGCTCATCCGAGTCCTTTTCCGGTTTACCCGGAGCGAAGCGAGGAGGAAAGCGCGCGGCAGCTCTTTCCCATCTCTCTCGGAATCGTTAGCCGCCTCGCAGAAACAGGAAACACATAGCGGGTGGTACTACATTTGAAGTATTGGCACAGCTAAGATGTAGAATGCAGCCCCGTACCAATCTTCCAACTTGAAACCACAAGTTTACTACAGGAAAACCCACGACTGGGCCCCTCATACATCCCTCGATTTGTTTCTTTCGGGTCCTTTTGGACACGAGGGTCGCGTCAACGTTCGGCGTAAACTCGGATCCAATCGCACGCTGCGTGTCCAAGCAATGGCGACCGCCACTGTTGCTTGATGGGCTTTTGAAAAGGGTATATCTATTAAGGGGCAGCTCCGGCCGAAAACAAAACCAAAATAAATGACTGGTATAATTTTTCGTGCCACTAAAGTGACACGAAATATGACCACAGCCGAAATATTACATCAACTCCACTGAAAACCGATTTCAAAGATGCGACCGGCTGCTTTTTAGCGGGTTAGCTTTTAGTCGAAGAACACTGGCCGCAGCACCCCCGTGACGTCACGTCACGGCCGTACAACTGATTATCAGTCTTGCCATCAGCAGGTAGTTTCGGTTTCGCCGTAGACGCCCGAAACCAAACTTTGAGCCGTGATATTCATAAAACTACCTACACACAATATCGAGAAGAAAAAAAAAATATACATTCGAATTCAGGGAGACTGACTGAGCTGAAAACAGTCCACCTCAAATTCGAAAATAGTGACCGGAGTTGCCCTTTACGGACCCGCAGTCGTGGAGTTTCTACCGGACGTACCGGAGGCCAGCGCGGGGTGCAGATTGGGCCCGAGTGCCGCGCCGCGTTCGGCCAGGCCTCGTTGCCCAATCAGCGATAGCACGAGCCCTGGCCGAACGCTTATGCAGCACTCGCGTCCAATCCGTGACCCGCGCTGGCCCCCGCTAGATGGCGTAGAAACTCCACGACTACGCGTCTGGTACCTAGGAGGTGCCCAGCCGTATGTTGCATGTTGCACGCATGCAACATTTCGTGTTGCACGCATGCAACATGTACTTACATGCGTGCAACTTGCATGTTGCACGCATGCAACATTTCGGAATGTTGCACGCATGCAACATTTCGTGCAACAGCTGCGCATGTTGCACGAAATATGAGACGCCGCGCATGCGTCCACAGCCCAGCGGCTCGGAATTTTTCCCCTGGGTGATAAGAAAGGCGTATTGAAAGCCCCCTCAAAGACGGGTACCTCTCTCTCATTATTACGCAAGAAAACAGCGCAATCAACATTCCGGAAGACAGTCCACTTCCCGAGTACCTCATGATTATAAAAGGCAGTGCAGTGAGAGAGTCTCCGAGCGTCACCGCTCATGCACGCGGCATTTCTGCACCGCGGTTCCACGCAGAGGGCTTCCGGTGCTGCTCTTATCTGGGTGCTTTAGTCCCACTCTCCCCGACGTTATCACGACGAGACGCCCCAATCTTGACACCTCGACTCCTCGGGCGGGGCGGCGTTTAGGTAAACCGGCCCTCACCCAGCGCGGATCGGCGGTTTAAGGGCGATTCCCACACTTGCGTCGAGTCCGACCGAGGGAAACGGCAACGGCTTGCGACGTACGGGTTGCCATGGCGACACTTACGACTAGCCAATTGGGGAGGCGCGGTGCTGTACGACGAGATGCAGCGCAACGCGGTCAACTCAAATGTGTGAACCGGCCTTTAGGAAGTTTTCGTAGATCGTTCTTCCGTCCCCGCTACGAGATCCGGAACCCTGGAGTCAAGGCCAGCGGCGCGCACGCGCAAGAGGCGTCTTCGTTGCGGAAAGCGGGAAAAACTGTCTACGAAAACTGATGATAACGCAATTAATGCAAAGGTGCCAGCGTTATTCTTGTCCAGCTCGCTTGCACTTTTGCATTCATCGCATTATCATCATAACCTTAAAATGCAGGCCGTTCATCCTTGTTGCTGTTAGACTGGCGGCAGCTGTTAAAAGTTAAAACCCGTTCACCCCGCTGACGTCTAACTCCTGGTTAGCTCAGTTGGTAGGGCGCTCCACAGGAAATGGAGAGGTACCTGGTTCCATACCAGGACCAGGCGGATTTTTTTCAGCCGCGCACCAATCACTCAGTTGTGTTTGGAAATTTGTGTTTTCCATTTGTTCCCCTTCTCCAGGGATTATTATCGTCATTCTACACAAGCTCCCTATTGTCGGCGCCAAACCCGCACGCGTTTTTGTCGGCCCAAATCCAACAGCACCCAACACACGTTCCCATTCCTCATCGCGTCAGAGATACGGAGTTACGTAGAAGAAAAGCTGGAACGCAACAGCGTACAGAGCAATAAAAAGAACGACAAAGCGAGGGCATTATAATCGCGATGAGCCTTCCCGGTGTGAATGGGCGCTATTCTTAGCGCGTCACCGAAAGAAAAACTCGTTCTTGACATCTCTGAGGGAGAGGGAAGGGGGAAAAAGATGTCTCGCGCAGACGTTCACCGCGGCGCGTCAGGCACATTAATTGTGCGACGCCTGGCCGCGCGCCACTGACTTGGACAACGACGTCGATGTCTGCGAAGAAACGCCATTGTCGAGTGGGCTCCCGTAAACGCTCGGACATATGCTACTCTCGCCGGACTCGCCGCAGACATCGCTTCCACATAACATAATATGTAGCAGAGCCATAGCATTACTAAAGCATCCCTGCGCGTCTGCTTCCCAGCAGAGCGAGTCGAGAGTCAATACGGCCTGCAAGTTCCGTCTGCTCTTTGCGCACCTCGTGCGTTTGTTTACCCCCATGGCAGGGTGGCCAGTTCCGCTTATTAAAAGCGGATTTGGGCTTCTTTTTTCACCGAGTCGCTGGTAGATTTTTCCAGTCGCTTGTCGCGTTTTTTGGGCTTATTCACGTTTTTTCCGCAAATATTATTTTATTGCTTGCCATGCTCATTGACAGCGCGTTTGTCGGCAAAAACGCGAAAAACAGTATGAACGTTTGGCTCCGCGGTTAGGTGGTGCAAGCTACCGTCCGTCACAAAGTACAAAACAATTACTATCCATTCACAAAAGTTTTGGCGCCTTGCCCATCTTGCCAGTCGGTAGTCGCGGTCGTTGTGTCATTGTATTTTGCGAAAAATAGCTTCGAAGTGGTCCAAGTATGGCAAAAGATATTGTGCCAGTCACCGGAGACGATAAAAAAGCAGCGTGCAAGTGCGAGATCCGCGCTCATCATGCCGACCTCGTTCAGCACATGGCAACAAAAAAACACGTGAGGAACTCTCGGCCACTTTCCAGTGCACGTTTGACTACCATGGGCTTCACCAAGTCGTCGCCTCCAAGAACGATACCAGAACTGGAGCTCAAGCTGGCATGTTACTCAGCGTGCCATGCCACTATCCGGCGGATAGTGGCATGGCACGCCGACTTCGTATTTGAGCGAGTTCGCCATCGTATTTGAGCCAGTTCTCTTTCTCATTTTATTATTAATAAACTATTTTCAAGATTGTGTACATTTATTGAACTTCCGCTTGTTTTGGGCTTCTTCATGAAGGTCACGTCGCTTTTTTTCGGCTTGGTTGGGGACTACTATTTGCTTATTCGCTCGGCCGGATCTGGCCACCCTGACCCCCAGCCTCGTGCAAATGACTGCGTGCGCTTGGCTGCCTCGTCATTACGCGTTCTCTATGCTGCCCTTTGATTGGCGTGCTTTTCCTTGCGTTCCGATGCGCGAGAGAGGAATTTCGGAAAACTTGCTCGCCTAAAGCGTTCGACGAGTGCAGTGGGGACAAAGGCTAGTAGCTTTACGGCTACCCACTAATCATTTCAACCAGGCGGCGTTCTGACGTCCCCCTCTCTCGTCTCCGTCTCTCCCTCACTTTCTCGGCGCACAGATGTGAGTCGGCCAGAGCCGTATCACGCCTCCACACCGAGTCAAACAGACGACCAGGGCAGTTGTGTCAGCACCAAGCTTTAACGTGCACAGCATTCGTCAATGTCAATGTTTTATTCGGACAACACGGAAAAAAAAATTGTCTGGGGGACGTCACAAAAGGCATAGATCTACCCGACGAGACGACCCAGCCCCCCTCCCCCTTCCCCCCAAATCACATCACTCAGCAAAACAGACAATATATTCAGTGTTGCAGAGTCGGAAGTTTCGTCATCACATTAATAACAATGCAAAGATTCACAGTCAATCTTACCGCGTTCCATCACGCGATAGGAGAAGGTCGTTTATTATCCCCCCCCCCCCTCTTTTTTTTTTTTTTTACAAAACAGTCACACATAAAATGATAAAAAAAAAAAGATCACCTCGTGTAAAATTTAATCTGTCGTCAGCGAAAGAAAGTACACATTCATGTTCTTCCTAAAAATTTGCACTGACACACTTCCTTCGATGATTGTCAAGATATGAGGGTGATCATTTAAAAGGTCGGGTATTTGGTAATTTTCTTTCTGCATGTTTGTGCGTCTTTTTTTTTTTTTTTTATTCTTTAGTATAGCTGGTATTCCGAAAAGTGTATGGATGATCTTTGAAAATATATTTTTTGGAAAAAAGTAGTCGGTTCAAACTTGATTTGATTATAAATGACTAGGGCCAATTTCGTTTTGATAACACTTTGAATGGTTAAACTCTGCTGTTCTCTTTATTAAAAAAAAAAAAAGTGCCGCAAGGTCACTTAGGAACGGAGCATTTTCGACTGAACGAAGAAACCTTCTTGGAGTATGTGCAGGTATTCTATTGGTTTTTGTGGTAGTTCCCCATTCGAGAAGGCAATAACTTAGCCGGGAATGAACTAACGTGTAATAGAACTGTTTTCTTTTTTTTATATATATATATAATAAGGCAGTACACGTTTTAAGTCTATCGATGGCTCCTATCGATCGTGATGATATCCGTTCTCACTCTGTCGATATTAAAAGACCAATTCAAATTTTCGTGAAATGATACCCCGAAGAACCTATGTAATTTTAAACGTTCAATAATTTAACAGTGAAACTGAATTTGAATTTCCCGTTGAATACATTTGTTACGTGAACAAAAAAAAAAATATATATTATACTATTTTTCTCTTTTGTTTCGTATTTAATTCTAGTTTGTTTGCACTGAGCCAAAATTATAGATTTGCCAGTCAATGAATTGGTTTGTCGCTCAAGCGTTTAAGTGTTTTCCAGCAAAAAATATGTTCGCGTCATCCGCATATAGAATTATATCTGGCGTAAGGGGCCTGTTTACAATGCCATTTACGTGTTTTAAAAATAAAAGCGGGCTTAGAATGGACCCCTGCGGGACACCGTATTTTATTTGACCAAGGTTAAACTTTGCGTGAGTAATATCTCTATATTGTAAACGATTTGTTAAATAACTTTTTATTATATTAAGAGATTTTCCTCGGATTCCATACTTCGATAGTTTACCGAACAGTATGTCATGCTTGATCGAATCGAAAGCTCCTTTTTTAAAGTCAAGAAACACTCCTACTATATACAACTTCTGCTCAAAATTGTAATTATTTTATGTTTATTGTTTAGCAGTGCAAAGCTAATTCAGCCGACTTTTGCTTCGGAAAGTCGTACTGTTCTTTCACTATAGCATTTGCTTGTTTAAAGTAATTTAAAAAACGCATATTGATCGCTTGCTCAATGGGTTTTGAAAAAAAAAAAAAAAAAAATTGGTAGGACAGAAATTGGCCTATAATTGTTTAGGCCATTTTGATCACCTCCTTTATGTATTACTGACACCCTCGCAATTTCTAATTTATCGGGAAATATACCACTGCTCAGGATTAGACTACATACACGTGCGAGTGGGTGACTAATGAGATGGGCAACTGATTCTACAGGCTCAGCTTTTATGCTACCTTCACCGCAAGGACTACTATTCTTCAGTTCAAGCAATAAGTTGCATATCTCCGATTCTATAGTATGAAAAAAAAAAAAAAAAACTTTCAGTGTTAGATACAATGTAAGATTTGTAGTTGGAACCACTCATGGCACTATTATTTGCAGCACCAGATACCAAAAAGTGGGCATTGAATGTTTCGGCTAGTATAGTCCCGGCGCAATGCATCCCTTCAACTGTAAGCTCAACAATACTGCTTTCGTTTTTTTGATAGGAGGTTATTTACCGTTTTCAACACTTTCCTAGGATCATTAAAATGTTTGAAAACTTTTTTTTAATAATAAGTAGTTCGTGTTCGTTGAATTTCAGAGCCTGGTTGATTTCTTATTGTCTTAAATTCAACTAGATAGTCCGGACGTCTTGTTTTTTATAAAAAAAGTGCGTACATCTTATCACGTTGTTTCAAATGTTTTTCAGAAGTGTGGCATCAATCCAAAGCTTTCTTGTTCTTTCTGAATTACACTAGAGGAAAGGCTTTCTCAAAAAGCTATTTTTCATTGCGTTGGAAACAGGTTGTATGCTCGAATGGGGTTGACAAACTGAAGAACGTCATTCCCAGTTTGTTTCTTCCACTAACCTTTGGAACAACATGATTTTAGCCCCAGTAATGGGTCTGTACGTAATGGGTGAGTATCTCGAGGGTCGTTTCTACAGCGTCGAATGAGGCGCGAAAAACATAAAAATAGGCAAGTGGTCACTGAGATCCGTTACCAGTACACGCTTCCGATTTGGCAGTTCGTAAAAAAAAAAAAAAAAAAAAAGCAAGTCCTGCAATATCTGTGACACATCAGTGACCCTGGTCGGTACAGGAATTCCAGTCTCATAACCAAGGAATAAAATAGAGCGAGAAGTTTTTGCCTGGCTGCGTCTACCGCAAATCATTGTATGCATACCGATTCGAGAACAATATTCTAGCACACTTGCAATAAAATCTAGAAACATAGTTACTGTACCAGAGGAGGCCTATAGACGACGACAAATAATAAGGCACTCGCACACGTCATCACAAGCGATTCATAGTGTGGGCTTATCTTCGATTATTCTGAAATGAACATGTAGGTGATACTTTACATATCCTCCTCCTCTCATACTGTTTCCGAGATACCGATGTGCTTCTATATTCCTGAAAGCGAGCAATGCCAATCATTTAAAAACCAGGTTTCAGTGAAGGCTAATACATGAAATTCATGGTCTAACTCGTGTGAAAACATGTCGACAAATTCTTGTTTATTTTTTTTTATTTATTTTTTAACTGCGCGCATTCAAATGTAGCGAAGAAAATTGTTTTTTTTTATCACGCATAGAATTACAGTGCTAGAAGGATTCAGAGTCGTGATAACAGGGCCAGCCTCGAGGATTTTATGTGCGTAGCCTCGATGACGTCACGTGAGTGTGGGGTCACGTGCCCTTAAGACGTTACCCGGCACCATGACGTTATGTGACACTGTGACGGCTTTATATATACACAAAATTCTTGCAATGTGCCTACGGCATCCTTTTCCCGTCAAGCCTGTTTTAAAAAAAATGTTTTTTTTGTTTGTTTTTTGCCCTTTGCATATGTCCTCCGGTGGTTTTTCGTGGTCCCCAATTTGCCTGAAAATCTGCTAAACACACATATGAAGATCGCTGAAATAGTATCCCGAATATTAGGCTTATATATATATATATTATTGTTTTTTTTGCGAAGTTATTGAACTTGCAATTTTGGTTCTCACCGTGTTTTTTAAACTGAAAGTCTCTGCTGACAACAATGAAAAAGTGACGTCAGCGAAAGGCAGGGGTTCACACTTTGGACTTTGTTCCCAACTGATTACAAGCGGATTCATGGTGCCAAATTAACGCTTTGGAAGCTTGCTCCAGTACCCGCGGACCAGCACGGAACAAATGCTCGTCATAGTCAATTTTTCACACTGCTTGCTCGACTGACAAGCCTACCTTCCACTGACGTCACGGCACTGAAAAGTGCGGGTATACTTTTCAATCTTGATTATGGCATCATTTTCACCTGCCGATTTCACAATAACTATTATGAATGTCGCGATACTAAATAGCCTCCCGGAAAGGGTAAACACCGGGGATTCAGAAAATTCATTAGGTAGTGCAGCTAAAAAAATCGCCGGAGTCCAGACGCAGCCGACGCACGAGGGACTAATCAAGCACCGTCAAAAACGCAAGTCACAAGGTTTTTTCTGTTTATGATTGGCACTGCGATGATACAACACGCACAGAAACATGACGAACAGCATGACGGTGCTCTTTCGCACATATCGTACATTTCCCCTTCTACCTGGTCATATTTTTTACTCCACGTATTAATCAGACCAAGATCTGTACTGATTATTTCGGATAAGCGACACGCACAAGAACAGGTTTCAACAGTCGTTTTCGTTGCGACACGAAGGACCATGCGTCGGCCCAAAGCGACCGCGACAAATCCCGAAATTAAAGTGGACAAACTGAAACAAGACGACACTGCGAGAACTGTGCTGTAACTTGAAGTTTTCCCATGAGGAATCGTCCAACCTTTCAATAGTCCACTCGCACGTTTTTTTTTTTTATTTGCGGTCATTTCCAAAGAGATAATCAACCCCCCGAGATAGTTACGAGCTGAAAACTGGTGCGTGCGCCACGTTTCCTGAAAAACGCACTCTCAATTCAAGCGACAATGGAAACGACTCTAACGTCGTTTTTTCTTTTGTTGGTGCCGCGCTACGGCAGAATAGTCGCCTCGAACTTGTTTCCCAAGGGCGGTATCGCGGTAATCAGCTGTAATCAGCTGCGCACAAGACAGGTTGTGATTCCCATTGGGGTCACAGAAAAGCCTTTAGCGCGCGCCCTCAATGGAGAAAAAGGCACTCCATCGGCGACAACCCGTCCCATAGGGTTCTGTATGCAGGTCAGGATCACTGTATACTCGCACTAAAGCACTGCACGGGCCTACTTTTTTAGGCCCGGCCCGGCCCGGGCCCGCTGTCTCTTAAGTCTTACTCGACCCGGAACCGGCCCCAAGGTATGCCTACCAGATCAGGCCTGGCTCGGGTTCGGCCCGGTAAGAAACCAAAGCGTGTGCCTCGTCTCTTAAAATTCAAAGCTGCCCTGGGAAGGTGTTGGTGCATTTGATTCGCTCAGCCTAATTTGCATGAAAGACGCTGTCATATTGCAGTCACGTGGTGAACCTTCGAAAGCGTATACATGAATATGAAATACATTATCATAGCTTATCTTTTGTAGCCAGAGGGCTTTTTTTTTTTTTTTTTTTTTCTTCAGGAGTGCGAAAAGGAAAAGAATAGACAATCGTACCGTCCCCTGTGACCGGATTGCCCTCGTTTTCTTGCCTGCTGGCCGCTGCCCCACTATGCTGATGGAATCCCCAGGATTATTCTCAGCATCTTCTAGTGGGCTTTCTTAGTAGAATACAGCTTTCTTAATTACCCTTCATTTATTTTTCCATTCATTATGTTTAAATTTCGATGTCCTTCTTTGTACGGAGACATGGGACCCTCAAGATGTAGAACCTCCTGGTTTTGCTGGTTATAAATGTGCGAGCTTGGGAAGAAAAAATAAAAGAGGAGGTGGTGTTTCCATTTACCTTTGTGATGATATATCATGGTATGTACTTGAGTTTTCTATGATCACCACAGATGTAGAGTGTCTTGTCGTTCATGCTGGAAGCGTCCTCATTGGTGTTGTGTATAGGCCCCCCGCGGGAAGTAAGTCTGTTTCTTTCGATTTTTGAAGACCTTCTTGATTTCCTCGGTTCGACTGCTAAACCATTTTTTGTTATGGGCGACGTAAATATAGATCTACTTGGAAATGAAAGAGACCTTATTGAAATAAAAATTGTCTTGGCTGCTTGTGGGTGTATAAATACGGTGACACTGCCTACCAGAGTGACTTCCGAACGTTGTAGCTCTATCGATGTTTGTATAACAAATCTAAACACTAATGAGGTCTCATCAGGTGTTTTCGAACATGATCTCAGCCACCACTTACCTATTTTTTGTCTCTCGACTCTTCATAGAAAGATAGGTGCCACTTACAATGAAACTTTCAGTTACAGGAAAATAGATGAAGACTCGTTGAGAAGGTTTCGCGACTACATTTCTGTCACGGACTGGAACAGTGAATATTTAGAAGAGAACCCGAACTTTGCGTACGCCAGTTTCCTAAAACAATTTCGGCATTGTTACGACAGAGCTTTCCCGCTGAGACAAATTAATAAACGGAGAAATAAATTTCACAAACCTTGGATGACTCCCGATTTATACATACGCGTTAAAGAAAAAAATAAAATGTATCACGACTTTCTTAAGTGTAGAGACCAAGATCTTCTTGCTGCATTCAAGAAATATAGAAACAAACTAACCTCTGATTTAAAAAAATGCCAAACAAGAATACTACAAACACCTGTTTTATCTCGTTCAGGGTGTCCCCAAAAAGATATGGGAAGCCGTAAACACCTTAACAAATAAGCATAGTCATTCCCGGGATATAAATCACGTGATTATTGATGGGAATCATGTGAGCGGTATAGAACTATGTAATTCGATGAACGAGTATTTCTTAAATGTTGGTGCACCTTTAGAATCCGACAATGAGCCCTTACACGGCGGCATGATGACCACATATTCTATAGTCAATTCGATAATGTTATCGCCAACCACCCCACAAGAAGTAGAAGGCCTTATAAATAAGATAAAAAAATAATGTAGCCCCTGGCGTAGATGGAATAAAACCCGCTCCCATTAAATATGTTTCTCAAGTTATAAGTAACATCTTATCCCATATCATTAATTGTACTCTGGAATCGGGTATATTCCCAGACCCCCTAAAAATTGCTAAATATTTGAGGGAGTTATACAAAGCCGATTATATCAGTTTTTTATAAAGCATGATGTCATAAACAAATCTCAGTATGGCTTCCAAAAGGGCAAATCATCAGAGCAGGCACTTGTTGAGACAAAATATAAAATAATATACAACATGGGAAATAAATTATACACACTGGGAGTTTTTTTAGACTTTAAAAAAGCTTTCGACACGATTCAACACCAAATGTTGCTAAATAAACTTCAACTGTACGGAATACGAGGAGTAGCTTTGGCTTTAGAAAAACATTATGTAACAAATCGCCTTCAATTCGTCAAAGTTAACAACTCTGTCTCAACCACGTTGGAAGTAAAATATGGTGTCCCCCAAGGTTCTATCCTAGGCCCCTTATTGTTCCTCCTTTATATAAATGACATTACTGCGATTCTTAGATCTTCAGAACTGATTATATACGCAGATGATACCAACGGATATTTTTTCTCTGCCTCCAAAGCATCCTTAGAATCAATCAATCCTATCAATCCTTAGAATCAAGCTATCTCGCTGAACTAGCAGTGGCTCCATAAAAATAAACTGCAACTAAATTCTAAGAAAACCAAGTATATAATTTTTGCTCCAATAAACAAACATGATAATACTCCAATAACTCTTTCGAAAACACAATTATAGAGCAAGTTCCCGAACAAAAACTTTTAGGCGTTTGGTTTAACCAGGAGCTTAGCTGGAATGCACATGTAAATAAGTTGACTGCCGAGCTTTCTCAGGCAGTTGGATGTTTGTATAAAATAAGAAACCTGATCCCTACATGGTTAAAAAAACAACTATATTACTCTCTTTTTTACTCAAAGTTAGACTACTGTATTTTAGTATGGGGTACAACAACGCTCACAAACTACAATAAGATTCTTAAATTACAGAAGAAAATTTTGCGGTTATTTGAAAGCTACACTGGAAACATGCGAGACCTTCCAACTGAGCCACTTTTTAGAAAACACGGTATACTCAAGGCTAACCAAATTTATGATTTTAAGTTAATGCAACTAATCAAAACTGAGAAACTTTATGAAACTACAAGTGATGTAGTGCTTAGATACACCTTTCGGCACTCTTTAAGACGACCTCCGCAGATTCGAACAAATTACGGAAAGCAAACTAAAGATTATCAAGTGACCAAATTATTAAATTCAATTGGGACCTTCGTGGATTTTAATAACTCCTTTTCTAAATTTAAGAAAGAGCTGAGGAAACTTTTGGTGGGCAGTGACACTGTTTTATAGCCATTTTTATACATGTACAAATTGATGGTTTTTGTCTCTGAACTTGTGAAAAAGTTTTTTTCATAATCTATATCACTAGTTGCGATCCTCTCTTGATGATGTGTTATAAAGCCAGGACAGTATTTGCATCGCTAATGTTTACAGCTGCACGAGTGTATAGTATACTGTGTACCGTATGTACGAACTGCAAAGGGGACAGAGACCTTCGTCAGGCATTTTCTGCCTTTAGTCTCTGTTCCCCTTTCGGTTGATCCGAAAGAAATAAAGACTTCAATTCAATTTATTTCTAAGAATTTTTTAGCGGCGTCGTAGCGTTCGGCTTGTTCGTTTCTTACAAATCCAAACAATCAATGCGTTAGCATTTTCTTCTCAACGTTTTAGAAAGTGTGCTACCCGGAGGGAGGCCGGACCGGGCCCGGGTTTGCCAGGCCCCGTGCAGAGCTCTATGTCGTACTTCATGGCTATCCTGTTTCAGCACGTGTTTCTTCCACGTGATTTTTCCGTGAGATTTTGCGCCCGCAATGTCCGTGTGATGTGTTCCGAAGCTTTGATTCTTAAGCCGCCTCAGGAGGCCTTCGCCAAAGGCTCTTTAGGAGTCAGGCGCGACAAATCGTGCTGAAAGTGTATGGATTTGGAAAGAGAACGACCAGTATATGCCAGCATGTCGTGACATTATTGTACCATACTTCGCATCGTGCTCCACTTAAAGGGGCCCTCCAACAGTATTTGAGCGTCTACTTTTTTTTTTTTGCGGTTTCTCCACGCTAGTGGTCCCGGAAACCCAGTGGACAACGAAAGAGTTTAAAAATATTAGCGCATCATATTTTAATTTGACAACTCGGAAACACCTCCTCCGACGGTGGCGCCGCGAGGTGCCGAATGCGCGCGCATAACGGCGCTCCCTTTCACTATACGTCACATTCACTGGGTTTCGTGATTGGCGAGAGCCATCTCCAAGAAATTTTGAAGCGGAAAAAAGTATATCACACGTTAACCGTCATTATTTCTCTAAAAAGTCGTTTTTATCGAGCTAATAAAGTTGCAAATTAAAGTTCAAAAAGGGGCGAAAACAACGCCTCGTCGCTCATGCGCGCCTCCCAGCGGCGGAGTACCTCCTTCTCGCCGAGGTGGCTCCGGTGGCGGAGTTGGCGGAGTTGCGGGAGACGGACTCGTCGCGGCGCTTGCGTGGTGTGTCCTCGTACGGCGCGACGCCCAGCTCCGCACTCCTTTTTAAGAATTCGGCGCTCAAAATCCGATAAGCCCGGTAAATTCAACGATGATGGCAACCCGATTCCAAAGCTACGATGGTTGCAGCGAGGCCTAATGGCCGACCGGGCCGACGGGCTATCAACCAAACTCGCGTCCAATTGGCCAACCGCTTTGCTCCAATCGCTAAACTGTTTCATTTTACGTCATGAAGCGCAATGTTTTGCTTATTTAAAGTTGTTTTCTGCAATATTTAATTTGCTAATAACTCACAAAATATTGCGAATTTCTGTAATATTTTTTTTCCTCGGTGTTCCTGCTTTAATGGAGCTCCGTTTCAGCCCGAACTTCATACCAGTAAAAAATTGTTGGTGGGCCCCTTTAACTTGTACAAACATCAGGCGTGGATGCACTTCGTACCGTTTCGCGACGTGTCCCTTTCATAGCTGTAGCAGACGACACAGTCGATGTCGCAGACAAAATCGCCTTTTTCAGCTTTTGAGCGCGTGCGCCGCGCGCCCGAGTGACACCAAAAGTGGAGGCGGGATCATGTGACCTAATGGCGGTGTTCGGTTGGCCGCACGTATACCAGCGGCTGCGGTCGGACGCGTGCTGAAACGAAGTATGGTTCCCCTTCTTTCTTGCGCGCACTAGCAATAAGGAGTATTCACTGGGCGCCATATTTGTGGGTGATGTCTAGAGCGCATGCTCTGAACGAGCCCACATTAATAGGCTGCTAAGACCGGCAATCTTGAGGGTGCGGAATGCACGTTACAAAAGAACTGTGGAAGCTCGCCATCAGCACGCGCTCAACAGCCGTGCACACAGCTATGGCCGCCAGTGAATACTTCATATAGACCTTTTCTGTGTACCCTCGTCACCAGCCACCTAATAGGCGTATCCGGTATGGGCGACGAAAAAGTACTAAAACGTTTCAACCTGTAGCTAGTAAAAAAATAAGGGGGAGGCAAAACGATAATGTGTGACGGTTACGCTTATATCCAAAGTGTCTTCTACTGGCGTGGCGAAGGCAAAACAATGTTTTCGCCCATACTGGAAGCAACGACAATTCAAGATGGCGGCGCCCTTGAAGAACGGGTCTATACACAGAAGAAGATCGCTTAAGTGTTTCAGCGGGTTCCGGAAGAAATGTCTCCGGAAAAAAACGTCCCGGAAAAAAAGGCCCCAGGTGGAAAGTAGGAAAAAATGTCCCCAAACGGACATCTTTTCCACTGCCGTACGATCTCCTCTTGACTTTTGGGTATGAATCTAGAGTGTGTCATTTCTTTCCTGATTTTGTAACATTGCATCTCAACTGTTTTTGTTTGTTTTTCATTGTGACAAACATTTAGAACACTTCTAGCCAAAACCAAATTATTGTATTTGGGGAAATTTGAGAGCTACTTGTGCACCATTACCAAATAGGTAGAAGGTGCGACACTTAACACGAACAAGCGATCGCTAGTTTTTTTTTGTTTGTTTTTTCTCTTTTTCTCATAGAAAGGAAAGGTTAATTGTCATCAAAGTTATTATAGGTAATGAAAGTGCTTATTTGGGGATATAATGCAGACGGTAAAATTCCGTTCCCACTAATACTCTTTCGAAATAAAATATGAAAATACGCCGAAGTCGGGATCGCGCTAACAGTGTCGCGATGTGTACCTCGCGGAATTTCCTTATTTGTTGGGGCCGTTTTTTTCCTACTTGCCACAGGGTGCCTTTCTTCCCAAGGACGTATGACCAGACCACCCCAAGGCCATGAGGATAAGGGAAACCCAGAGATAGAAAATCCCTTGGAGACATGTTTTCCTACTTTCTACCTGGGGCCTTCATTTCCGGGGACATTTTGTCTGGGGACTTTTTTTCCGGGGACATTTTTTCCTACACCCGTTTCAGCAATAGCCCTAGCTCCCAGTTTCAGACAGCAAAAGGACTACAATTAAAGGGGAGGATAATCCTCGTTCACACGTACTGACACTACTTTTCCCACATCTGAAAAACCAAAAAAAGAACTGTTGTCTTTAGACATTATTGATTGTTCCAAACAACGAGTCACTCAGTTTTCCAAGGAGCAGACAAGGAACGGAGTCTCGTGCACTCACGTATCTTGTAATGCAGGTAGTACAATAGAAAGTTAATATATTCTACCTTCCTCCAACCACGGCAGCAAAGTGAAAATTACTGGCCACCACTGCCACGCCGCCGACTATAGGACGTTATCACGTGGCAGTTTCGTTAGCCTCCAGCGTTGCAGTATCCTCAAACCGGGATTATGCAGACACAGCGACGGAGGCCTACAAGAAATATGGGACAAACATAACGGGGACCAAACTCAAAAGAAAATCAGCCTTCGTTGCTTCGCTCGTCTTCGTTCCAACACCAACCGAAAAGAAACAAGTTTATGCTTCTGTCGTGTGCAATTTCGCCTCTTTTATTCGTGACGAGCGGAAGAGACGGTCTCCCGTTAATGATCCTGCGATCATTCGCGCCATTAACGCCGGTAATCAACGAGACGTAATTTAGGTCATCGATTAACAAAAAAAAAAAAAAGACTTACGAGTGCATCGATTGAATAAGATGGCAGCTAACATTATATCGCTAGAGAGGATTCCAGGAAAATATCACCCCGCATAAAAGAACGCAGATAAACGATAATGTGGCAGAAAGATTTGTACCGCAGGTATGCGCTACATCAGGTTGCCTTTAATCGCAGCACGCGATAAGTTTGGCTGATAACACGTAAGTATTTTGTCGAGACTGTTTCCACCCTGCGCCGCAGCATACGTCACGTTAGCAGGCAAAGTGACCCCGTGCAGTGAAATGTCGACGCTAACACGGATTTAAACGGGCCCGAATGCCGAGGCCGGGATAACCGCCTTCGACGACTGCTACGAACTCGACCGCTACGAAGTCAACACAACTCTCATCGTTTTTAAAAGGAGACGGCCCGCGTCGGTCGTCTGCAAAGCGGCGTAGATAGAAACAAATCATCGCGGCGTTTTTTCCGGCCTCCGAGAAGCAGGAGCGAGCCGAACAGCCACGTAAAAGCCTGTCAGGCTCGGAGCGGACACGCGCGTTTGATCGAAGTGCTGGATTCGCGCTGTTGGACCGCGTCTTGGTAAGCGCTTCGGCACCGATCTTTTATGATTGCAACTCGATGTTGACGTGACACTCGGCAAAGAAAGGTTGGACCTGCATCGCGTAGCTCGCACGAAGTGTTATAGCTCGACAGTGACGCACCGTTGTGTCAGAATAAAAATGGCATACTAATAACAAAGTATACACACCTTATGTTATGAATCTATACGGTGTTTATTTGAGCTCTATATCACCCAAAACAAGGAGATAGAATCGATGAGAGCCCCTTTTCGACGACAGCGTTCGTCACCGCTGCCTCGGAAAACGGGATGGCAAGGGGAAGAGATTGACCTCTTAAAGGGTAACTGCAAAGAAAAAAAAAAAAAGTTTTTTTTTTTTTTAACAGCATTTGGACAAGCATGTCAAAAAACAATTTTTCCGCGAGAAAAAAAAAAAAAAATATATAGTAATATTTATTGCGTAAAACTGATTTTAGTTTGCGGCTATTTCGTCCGTTTTAAATCGCGCGCCACAAAGTTGGTGTTCCGTGACGTTTAGCACCGATTGGCTGCTATACTCCTCATTGGCTAAGAGATTGATTGACAGCTTAGATCTTGGTTGTTAAACCTTTGTTATATGTTGTAATTTCCTTTTGAGCGGCATATTTTTACGTTTAAAGAATAACCCATGTGATGAGAGTTATTATTCTTTACAAAAGGTTTACAAGACAGGCATTTCCGTTTGGATTCATACCATAATAAACAAAAGCTTCGCCATTCTTTCATGGCCGTCGAAGTCTCTGCTCCCGTCTGTCTCATCTACCTCGACTAGTCGTTTCGCCGAAGTGATCAGTGTTTCGTGCTGACCCAGGTGCTTGAGTGAGACTTCTTGAAGTGAAGTAGTGTGTGTTTAGCAGCTGTCGCAGGTGTTAGTGATAGGAAGCGACGCGGGGTTTTGGCTTTCATAGCGCGGTTCTTTCGTTTTCCTCTTTGCTTGCTTAGCGTGTTTTTTTTTTTTTGTTTTTTTCTTTTTTTGCTTGCGCGTGCAAATGCCGACTTTTCGGAGATGTCAGATGAGTGATCCCGACAGCGAGCCTTCCAGCAGCCATGTCGCCCCGAAAGGAATGTTTGGTTGGAGGCAATTGGGCGTTCGCGTAGCGACAAACGTGTCCAGTTACGTTCTCGTCATATATCGCTCCGGAGGCCGTCGAGATTCGCACCAGGTGCATCGAACGTTCGCGACTAGACACAGCTGTTACGTAAAAAACAGCCAGGTTATTACGTAATGGCTGTCCGCAGAAGCCTTCGGACGTCCGAATTCTGCATTAGCCGACGATGTTTTTTTCTCGGCTTCCGAACCATCTTACGTAAAGTTGTTTGAATGAATGTGTACTGTTATCGTAAATCTTAGCTTGTGATTGCGGCTTTGTAGATTATCTTATTCGTTTCGCTGGAGAGACGCAAACGTCGGGCATAACAAAATCGGTTGCATATTCCGCGTACCTTGCAAAAGCACTTCCCAGTCACCTTGCGAAAAGCGCGAAACACGGAGTCCGCACCGTCCCGACTTCCCAGTCTTTTACCTACTTTAGAGCAGTTTGTACCTGCTCGCTGCTATACTCTGTTTCACCTTATGATGCACCGCAGGAAAGGCTACAAGCGCGAGCTCCTTGCTCTAGGGCACATCTCGGCGGCACAAGCTCTCGTGCGTTAAAGGGCCCATGAAACGAATTTTGGACTGCAATGAATCAATTTATATTGGTATTTTATTAATAGCACATCGTTCAGTGGGCCAAAAGAAAAAAAGTAGAAAGTCAAAAGCCTGACTTTCGGTACGAAAATTGGAAAACCACAGCGGACTATTTCGTACCTCCTTCCCTTCGTAAGCTCGCTGCCTTTTCTCTGTGATACATCCGCGGACCCCGCAGCGCGTCATCGGGACCCCGCAGCGCGTCACCGGGCCCAAACGAACGTCACACGACACCGGAGCTCACTTAATCCGTTCACCCCTAAGCTGACATTGTGGTGGAAGCTACGTGCTTGCCGGACCAATCAGCCGCCTCCCTTTCATCACCTGACCTCATTCTCTGCGCGTGGGTATGCGCGAGAGAGCGTGATCACATGGCAAAAGTATGGCTGGCCCAAGGAGCACGTAGCTTCCACAGCACTGTCAGCTTTGGGGTGAACGGGGTGGGAAAGCAACTTTTGTCTGAATTTTGAGCGACGGCTAATCTTCTAGGGGGAGAATGGCTGTATCCGGATTAGAGAAACGAGAGTCCGAGCAAGAGGTGACTCCCCCTTTCCGTCTTCTGGAACTGTTTGGTAGAATGCGCGATTTGTGAGTTGAGGAGGAAAGCTAAACAGGAAAAAGTTGAAAAAGCGTTTCATGACTCCTTTAAGAGCAGCTCCCAACGCTACGAGCTCGCGCTTCTAGCCTTCTCTGCGGTACAACATAAGGTGAAACGGAGTATAGTAGGCATGTCTACTGAAACTGCAACTTGAAACTAGACACAGTGCCAGAGAGCAAAGAGACAAAGTTCGGAAAGCTTGCTCGCCCTCCCCAATTTCTGAACTGGCAAGTGATTGTACCGTAATAAATGCACAACGCCTCTCTCTCCCCCCCCCCCCCCCCCCCCCCAAAAAAAAAAAGCACTATGTTCACTACGTAAAAAAATGGTCTCAGTTCATGCATCTGTGGCAGGTAGGAAATCTTGCCCGATTTTATTCACACCGCACGATGAGCGCAACATGTCGTTGTGCAAACGCAGTCCAACAACACGAAGCATAAAAACGGCAGATTTAGGACAATTCGGAGGTCATTGTTCAATTAAAACGACGTAATTTTGTTGAAAACGCCCGCAGCTTTTTACTCACGGTGTGCGTCGGGAATCCTCCTCATTTTGAAAAGGAACGAAGGAAGATTTACTTTTAAAAACGCCCGCTGCATCCTCTCGGACCAGTTTGACTGGATCAGCTGACGACGACGGGACTGAACCCCTTAAACCTCAACCCACAACCACCAATTTGCGCTCCGTGTTAGTGTGGGTTTCCACCTCCAAGCACCGCACCACACCACACACCACACCACGAACGTTTCAGTTCTTTGTCGCATCGCCGTGTTGCATCAAACAGAACGAGATCGCCGAAGTCAACGCAGCGCTGTCGTGAACCTTGGCTTGCGGTTGCGCACACGTGGACCCTGTGACTCCCTTCGCTTTCAAAGCACACACGACGATTACGAATGATACTTTCAGTCTTCCGGGAACATCACAGGGGCACTTCTCCAGTCACGTCTTCGCTATATGCTCGCAAACCGCGCAGCTTCTCGTATCCCGTCAAACAAAAACAATACCGGCGCCATGTTTAACGTGCGTTGTTGCCAGCCGGAAGTCGAGACGCTGCGTCGTTCAACTCCGCAGCCAAGTCAACCCATGAGCAAATCCAAGAGTGAGGGGCGGGGCGTACTTCTCCGCGGGGATTGAAAGAGCGGGAGTTTCAAATTTGGAGAGGTTCTGACTCCGACTAAATTATGTCCTGTGGCGTAAATATTGCTAAAAGAAATATATATATATATATATATTTTTCTCGCAGAACATTTCTTTTGTGACATGCTTGTCCCAATTAGGCTGTTTAAAAAAAAAACATTTTTTTTCTTTGCAGTTACCCTTAATTATAAATTGAGGTTAGCGATCAAACTATTCATACGAGAAAGGTCCACAAGGGTCGCGCAGCAAGACAGCCGGTCGTAGGCAGGCGGTCTTGGCCAAGGACCGTAGGTGCAACGCTGCGTAGGAGCAGGCCGGAGTGCCTTGCTGCCGAGCTCGCCGCAGTCGCTTGGTCGGTGGGATCGTTGCCGTTTCAGCATTTCCCGGATGTTTGTTGATCCAGCGTTCATGTCCGTTGTGGTCGGGTTCAAGTACTTCTTTCTTTTTTCTCGCTGCTTGAAGTCGGGACGCGGGAGAATAGCACGCGGAAAAATAAATGTCCGTTGGTCGTCGTGACCAAGTAACTGAGCGACGCCGTCGGCCATATTGATTTGATCGTAATCAAGTGCGTAAGACAGCTTCGGAGCTGTCGTACGATTCCACCGTAACCGGCGCAAAACGTACGATCATTTCGTTTCGCGAATATGAATTTGTTCTTACGTTTTGCCGTACGCACATTTTTGGCTAAGATCGTCTCGTGAATCTGGCCTCAGGTCAGTGCCATCGCACGTACAGGCGAAACGATGCTTCGCTCGAAACTTAGACTACGACGTTTGCTGATGAACACGAAAGCCGCCGTCCTTGATAAGCTGAGCTCGAAGAACGCAAACCTGTGCCTTCAGTATGAATCGTGTCAATACGTCACGACGTGCGTAGAGGGCGCGTCCACATGACGCCCTTGCTAACGCTAATGACACCGACACCAACGGACGCCGACAATCGACGGTGTTTCGCATGAAGTAGCACACGCACCCCCGTCTCTACCGCGCAGGGCCCCTTTCCCGCGGGCATTCTCGAGAACAAGACGCTTCCGAGTCCCGAAGAACGCTCTAGAAGCGAGGGCGTTGGTGCCAAGTAGTCTGGCAGGTCTTGATTTTGGAGTCGGCAGGGGTGACTCCCCAGAGATCAGCGAACCGCGCTCCCCTCTCCGATTTCCTGCTCTACAGCCACCCCCGCAAGCTACGCGCGAGCAAGTAGCGCTTTCCTTGCGCCGGTTACGATAAGCTTCCCGCTCGGTCGGCCAAGTTCCTCGTGGCCTCTACGAGCATGCCAACTGATTAATCGCTATCCCGACGGATGGAACCGCAATTCGTTCTCTTCGGGACAACTGACCCAGATATGCCCTTCGAACCCTCTGGGCCAACCGAAAGCGCAAGAAGCGATAGACCAGTCTGAAATTCGCCCACCTTCTCCCGCGCGCCATTACTGTAAACAGAAAAAAAAAAAAAAAACGCGGATAAGATTATAATTCGTGTTTTCTCGCTCTATACATATTTGAGCGCGATGTATAGAGCCCACGCTCAGAACGAGGTCATATCAATAGCCAGCTAAGACCGGCAATCTTGATGGAATGAACGTTGCAAAAGCACGTGGGACCCGTGCTTAAAGGGATACTGAACCAAGGAATTTAGTGTCCATAATAAGTGGCGCGCGTTCTTTCCACAAGCCAGCAGCCGCCGGTGTGCGCGAGCACACGCAACAAAAATGACGTCAAAGACCTCCATTCGCGGTTAAGATGACAGTGAAATGTATGGGCTTCGGGCCAAAGGAGAATAAAGACAAGTTTTTCATCTACACAGTGGTGTCTGGTGTAAAAGGTAAGCGATTAATTGGTCTAACAAGCACGTACCTTTCACTTGTAGGAATGAAAAGCCTATCTTTATTCTGCTTTGGCCCGAAGCTGTGCGAATGGAGGTCTTTGACGTCATTTTCGTTGCGTGTGCTCGTGCACACCGGCGGCTGCTGGCTCGTGGAAAGAACGTGCGCCACTTATTATGGACACTAAAATCTTTGGTTCAGTATCCCTTTAAAGGGGCCCTGCAAGGACTTTTTTACTGGTTTTTAATTTGCACCGAACCTGAGCGCACTGAACGTAATAACTTAGTGAAACTTTTCTTTTCTCGAAACTCGCTTTATTTTAAAAGTTATAGGCAAATTAAAATTACGAAAACAAGCAAAAAATAACCTCCCTCATGACGTCCTTGGTTGCTTGAGTGGCCGTGAACTAGAGGAGGGGTAGTGGGCTCATCGCGAGCTCTCACGGCTGCCGCACTTCGTGTCGACGGCGCGAGAGGGCGCCACTAAAGCATGTTCTGGGTAGGCTGTATGCAGCGGGCAGCCAGAGCGGCTCTCATTGCATTTGCTGCGCGATTAAACACTAATCCGGCATGACACTTCATTGGCCACAAACGACAACAAACACGGGGTAAAGATCAGTTCAGAATGGGAGCCACTTCGCGCTGCCATTACGCGAAACGGCCAAACCGCAAGACAAGGCTTCTCGCCGAAGGCCTTCGGAACGCTCGGAGCCGGTCGGATCCTCCAGTCCATACGACCGCAGCGCCGCCACGTACATCCGGGACCTTTCCGTGTCGGCGCCTGATCCCACTACTCCTTTCTGGTATGCGCCCCCTTTTCCACCGCTTGGTGGCGGGTATGTTGACGAGTCATTTCTTGTTTCCGTACTTTATAAACTGCATTAGTTTCTTTTCTGATCTAAAATACTGAACAAAAACTACTTTATAAATAACTGAAACGGTTCGCGCCACTTATATTTTCTATTTCGACTAAAAATAAGTTTTTAGCGGTTCTGACCAGTAGTAAGCCCAGGACCAAAGACGTCACGTTTTGCGCGCTTTCGGTACCGCGGGTCGCCCACGTCGGTGGAGGAGGTTTCCGCGTCGTCTGGTTAAAATATGACGCACTGATATTTAGTTACTCTCTCCGTGCCCGCTGGTTTGCCCGAACTTCAAGAGACATGGAAACCGCAAAAAAGGTAGACGCTTAAATATGATTGCAGGGCCCCTTTAACGCCGTCGTGAAATTTGCTGATTTAGGGGTTTTCGATGATGATCGGCAGGTTTGTAACTGGAATCCTATATCTATTTTGACTAATTAAAAAAGTTTAGTTAATTTTCCGACTTATCGAGACGATTTATGATGTACCCCTGGCCGTATAACTCACCTGCGCTGACTACACTAATGTGCCTTTCACTTTTTTACAGCGATAGCTGTTATCTTCCCACCACTGGAAAGTGACGTTCGTTGTTGATGTCGTTGTGGTTGGCAAAAAAAAAAAAAAAAAACGTTTGAAACAAAATGTAACAAAACAACATTGTTTGGAACAAAACGGATGTCTATTTTGCTCCGAACGCGACGTCTACGCCCAACGACTTGACCGTGAAGTGTCACATATATCGCTGTGACTCTAATCTGGATTAATAGAGCACTGCTCTTTTTTCTTCTTTTTTATTCTGTTCGCATTAAAATTAAACACCTCGTATAATAAAAACGCGGATAAGGTGAAACGGAGCACTCCTGCCGCAAGGGTGCTTGACAAGGAGCAAATTGTATAAGCTATATTCGAGAGGCAATACGTGTTCAATCTTCTTGCTGCCCGCCGCCACTGCCACACGAATACAAAAGATGGAGTGCTCAGGCGGCAACAGCGGCCGTCGGCGTCATATATATTTCGGTATATTACAGAAACAGCCTTTCGGCTTTCCCGAGTGACCGGCAGCCATCGAAACTAAAGGGAAAAATAGCAAAGATGCGTAGCAACAATCCAGCCGGGTTACACAATCCGAAGACTGCCTCCACGAATCGAAATGTCAACGCACCATGAATCAGAGTCAGCGACTACGACTTGGGGTCAGCACCGACCCAACTCGAAAGGAATGGCGAGCAGTAAACGGGCGTCTCGCAACAGAAGCGCTAGTCGCCGCCACCGCACAGGCCGACGCGGGCATCCATGAGCGCCGGAGGAGCCTCAGAGTCTGGCGACTTGGAGACAGCCGCTACTCAGCCGTGGCCCGGTGCCGTGCCGGCGGCCGCCCGGGGCCTTCCTCCGATCGATGTGGACACCCCCGCCGAGACGCCCGAGAAGAGGCGCAGCCGTGGAGGCACAGGGATAGTTCCGGGAAAGCCCGCGTCTTTCCGGAGAACGACCGAAGACGGCCGACAACACACGCAGAGAGCGCCGATCAGAGAGGCACCCGAATTCCAGCAAACCGAGCGCTTCCTGCGCCGCGATAGCGACGACCCTCACATCCCCGGAGCGCCGTCTTTGTTCCGTGTCCACGCGTCCGCACATCCGGCGAACACAAGTCACGGCCGGCGAGTGAGGACGACGACGTCCGCGGCCAAAGAGGCCGAGCTGAGAACGCGGCCACCTGAGCGAGTGCTCCATCCAGGCCAGCCGAATGCAGCTCCGGAGTTCATGGTTGGGCCGATAGTTGGCGCCGCGTCGCTGGCTTCTCTCTCGTACGTCCATCCAAACAGCAGATTCGTCGGTCTCACGCCAGACTGTTTTGCCGCTGTGCTTTTGAGCGCTGGCGTCGTCCTGGGCTCTCGACCAATCACCAGCTTTCAGTGTGAGGGGCTAACGACCGTTTTCTTTTCTTTTTGTTTGCGCTCGACACTCCAAGCTTTCAAACCGTTCCGCGCGTGTGAAATCGAAAGTGTAGAATTAACGGAGTACGGATCGCTGCGCATCTGCGCAGAGAAAATGATTAGAGGGATTAGAGACGTATCTAGTTTGACAGAGATTCTGCCGAGTCTGTTGCGTGCCTCATGACGGCGTATTACGGAGTCAACTGCGCGGCGAAGTGGTGTAACAGTTCTTAAAAACAAAAACTCAGAGTGCTCATTCTTCCGGTTCCAACAGACGACAGGTGAGCCTCTATATCAAACCTTTTTGTCAGCGTTCGAAACTGGAAGCATTGAAATATATGATCTTTCTCAATCTTTCTATTGCAGCATCGAAATGGATTGCGTATGCAAATCGCCAGGACTTCGGAAGCCTGCCGATGAGCAAGCTGCGCCAGCGTCGTTAGTGCAGCGAGCACGCCGGCGGTACCGTGTTTGCAAGCTGTTGTATTATTGGTTTGCGGAAAAACGAGTGCCCCACCGTTCTTGTTACGAATCCCTTGCTGCAAGGACTGGTACCTCCACGTACGTGAGTTGCTGTCAGAGCAATCTTCAGTTAATTTGACAGCTTCGTGTTTATATCTTAGGATAGCGTACCTAAAAGCACCCACAGTCAGATATATAGTCCCTCCAAAACAGTTTCTTTTTTCTTCTTTGCGTTGTCAATTAGCGAGTTTGTTTATGATTTATTAATCGATTATTCTTATGCAGCTCGTCTGCAACCCTGCCTTGAAATGCAAGCCTTTTGCGTTATTTCGGAGTTTGTTTGTTTGGGTATCAGCATTTTTGTTTGTAGGTGTTGTTTGTAAAGCCATTCAGATAATTCGATGATAAGTGTTGTTCTGTTAGTTCGTACATTAAAGTAATTAATTTCGTTTTACATCTTTGACAACGTTTACTGCGTTTACTGCCTACTGCAGTTCTTGGTTCCCCTTGGAGGGCGGTGGACTGTCAACTGAGTTTGTAAATACGTACTTGAAATACCGCAACTCATTTAAATGGTGTTCAATAAAAAATACATTTGAATGAACGCACTGTTTCTGTTTTATTGCACTGAAGCGCATTTGTTGCGAAGTGTAGCGCGCGCGGCTCGTCTGCTCGATCGGTGCCGCGCTGGCCGCTCGCAGCGGCCAGCGCGACACCGATCAAGAAAGTAAGCAAAACAAACCAAAAAAAAAAAAAAAAAGGAGCGGGAGAGAGAGGAGGAGGAGGCATGGGGGGGGGGGGGGGGGGGGGGGGTGCATGCCAACGACATTGGTGGCGCCATCTGGCGGTCTTCCAATATTATATTATATTTTATTTTATTTACGGTACCAGAGGCACTTCTCCTAGGAGCGCCCGCCCTGTTTTAAAGAAGTTTTAGCCCATCTGACTGACTGACTGATTTACTTTTTTTCGTCTCACGCCCTACTTTCTGCCACTCGCGCCTTGTGGCGCTAGTTTCTCCTTACCACGGTGGAGGCTACAGCTGCACTCGGCTGTCCAGGCATCCAGGTCACGGCTGCGCACGGACGGGGGAGGAGGAGCGCCTTTCCCTTCGCCAACGCGAGCCTCCAGCGCCTCACGACACGGGGGCTGGAGTTACGCGTTCGGGCCGCCGGCTGGAAAGCGGCCTCGGCAAGGCAACGGGCGCGCCGCCGGCAAGACAGAACCGCCCTCGGCGATAAGATAGGCGGGTAAAAAGAGGCCCAACTTCCTAGAAATGAAGAGCGCAACGACAAGTACCAAGTTTCTAGAGAGACCTTTCCGCAAATATGTGGCACCCCCGCCGCCTGTTTCGCGGTGTACGGCACGTCTGAGACTATCCAGAAATCCAGAGACGAAGCTGACGTTGGCTTAACATCTTGTGATTTCAGAACGCACAGAGGGTAGCAGGAAAGCAAAAGAGAGTAAATGTGATGAGCTCCTCTTCTGTTCGCTTTATTTGCTGTGCCTCCCGAGCTTCTAATGGCAACAAAAACCAATCTTGCCGCTTCCGGGATATACGAAGCGTTCGAATCGGCACGAGCGTACACCGGAACAAGCCCACAATTCCACTCGCCACAAGTTCTCTAGATTTCTTGAAAGGGGTCTATAGACCCCTTTCAAGAAATCTGGCAACAGCCAAAACCCGCTGAACGAGTCCAACAACATTAGGCGGCCGATGTCATGGTTAAGGACTCCGTTGCGGCCGGTACAGTTGTTTACATGGTGGCGTCCTTGCCTTTCCTCGATCCCTTCGCCTCTGTATGGCTGCAGGTAGCGTTTTCCCTATCACGGGCAGGGTAAACGACATTTCCCAACTCCCAGCCGTTAAAGATGGCGAAGTGCGTCGCTTCTACAAGAGCCGATCGGAGCCAGAGCGCTCCTTCGACAGAAGCTACAACTTCCTCGTTGAAGGGTTTGTCAAATACTTAGACCCACACGGGCCATCGTTAGTATACGGCCATCACGGGTTGCGTGCACGACAAAGATCGTGTACAATAAATAATACAAAAACAATTGAAACCTTAAGTTGCTGTAGATGGTGTTTCAAAATAAAGTTTCGACTCTAAAATCACCTGCAAAAACCAGGAGCTCGACGTATCAAGTAGAAACTTGCCTCAAATACGTATTTTACTGGTCGGATTTACGCATTCAAATTTTAGGTCCCAATTTCTAATACAGAAAAGTCTATGCTCTTAAATAACTAAGTTTTTTTATTTATTTTTTTTATTTGAAGTAGAGACTTGAAATTTCGATGTGCCCATGCGACTAGTAAACTACGTATTCGAGGTAAGTTCCGTAAATGGATCTGGTAAAATACGCATTCGAGGCAAGTTTCAACTTGATGCGTGGAGTCGCTTACTTTTAGGTGTCTCAAAATAAGGTTACACCTACAATTAATGTCCCGTAAAAAATCGGCGATTGAGCGTATCAAGTTGAAACGTGCCTCGAATACGTATTTTACTTGTCCCATTTACACAATAAAAGTCGAAGTCTCTACTTTAAGTAAGAAACAAATAAAAATGAAAAACTGACCTTTTTGGGCCCTTTTTTTTTGTGTGAATTTCACGTCATGATGGCGCTGAAGACGAGGACAAAAGGGAGACTAGACAACACGGAGCGCTCCGTGTTGTCTAGTCTCCCTTTTGTCCTCATCTTAAGCGCCATCATGATGTTAAATTCCCAGAACCAACTAGCCTAACAATCTGCAATGATTCGTGTTTTTTTTTTTTTTTGTGTGTATGCTTGGAATTAAGATTTAAAATTTTAATGTGCAAGTTTGACCAGTGTATTCGAGGTTAGTTTCTACTTGATACGTCGAGTCCCTGGTTTTTGCGGCCAATTTTAGAGTCGCAACTTTATATTAAAACACCCTGTAGTCGTAGGGCAGCAGGTTTGTAGTGAAACAGAAGTTGCAAGCGTGTGCATGTTGCTTTGCATAAAGCGTGCTCTGCACAGCTGTGTACGCGCTACAGGCAGGTGAAAGTGTGAGGTCGTATGGCTTCATACGCACCAAATACAGAATTTAGACACGCAAGTTCGAAGCACAGCGAGCTCGCGCATACATGAAGCTAAGCGCGCTCGCAAAGCTGTCATGTCCACAAGCGGTACCACGAGCAACATTACATTTGTATTTGACGCTTTGATTTCTTCGAATAAACTGAAATTTAGAAACTCTACATCCAAACACTACAAAGTGAGATTAACAACACCCGACTCAAACCCCCAAGGAGCGTTGGGTGGGAACGGCTCTTGTTCCGTCCTTGCACTTGAGCAGGCAAACGTTTGCGCGGCAACGCCGCTGAATATCCCCACCCGATCGGCGCCCGTCAACCGATAATGAGCACATTTACGAATATGTACCTTAATGCCACACTTGTCCAGATACCCACTCTGCTTACAGAGGGGTGCGCAGCAGTACGTTGGCATCGTGGGCCATGGAACTGACGCAGTCAGACTAGCGTCTACGGCCTATGCAGCGTATGCAACGACGCTCCACTACCCTGCGGCATGGCGGCAGGCAATGGTTACCATTGCGTACGACAGACGGCATTTTTTTTTCCTCTGAGGGGTCTATAGCTCCGCTCAAATGTGCGGACCCAATTGATCGCTGTCCAAATGAAAGAAAGGCAAAGGAATCAACGCCAGACATCTCACTTCGAGTTCTTTCTTTCATTATATATTAAAAGTCTATTACGAGGGGCGTTCATAAAATTCGTATTATTGTCCCGAAGGAATAGATATTCAGCAATGAAACTCTAGTAGGATTTGAGACTTTGTCTACATGTTCGCCACCAAAAGTTACCCACTTTTTCCAGTGATGCACCCCATGCCGGAGGCCATTGTTATAGAACTCCTCGTTTTGAGTGTTCAGGAATCGCTCCACTTCAGCAATCACTTGGTCGCCGTCCTTGAAGTGCTTTCCTCTTATTTGGCCACACTGGTAACGTATGCGCCATTTACCCAAAGTGTCACAAACTGGCGCATTGTCCCCGAACAACGCTCCTAGATTGGAATAAATATCCTTGGCATTGCTTCCCCTCAAATGGAAAAAAATGGATCACTGCATGTGCTTGGCACCGACGGGTGGTGCCATTTTTGTTTCGACTCCCTAATGGCGTTCCGAGCTACTATATCATGCGATGTTTATATTGTGCGGAAACTAGAGGGACGCGCGCTCATGTTCATGCCTGTTTTGTTCCGTTTTTTTCAATTTTTTTTTTGTGCCGATAATACGAACTTTATGAACGCCCCTCGTATATGTTTAACGATACTGCAGCTCTCGCTGAAAGTCATGACACAAAAAATAACGGTGAAAAAAAAAACTAACAGGAAATTGTGTGCAGAAATTGACACGCATTCGTACATGCAGCATCACTTTTTGCCAAAAGTAATACTAGTATAATTACTTTTCAATGCCGATAATTTATGCATTTAAACTACAACGTTTCGTGATTTTGTCATGCTGCAGCTCAGTGACGGAAAATACAGACGGGCGTGTGCCCGACTCTGCCTGCAGCTTATGGGGTTCTGGAAGGGCTGCGCTGGAGCGACGACCGTGTACGCAGAACATGCCGAGGGGCAGCGCATCATGTCTTCCGTCGCCAGAATGAAGAGAACTTCAAATAATTTGGACTGTGAATACCACATTGAATATCTTAACAACGATTCAGTTGGGCCATTTCCAGAACAATACAATCATGACTAAGGGCTTGAGTCAACAATCTACTCTTTCAATGCCTACCTTGGTAACTTTTACTTTGAATCGCCGGTACAGAAAGAACACTACCAACCTGCAAAATCGTCAAACAACGCCAACATCAATCATACTTAAAACTCGGCACCCTATAGGCTATTATACGAGTAATAAAGTTTGCCAAACAAACGGCACAAAACGTGAAGAATGTAGAACGCCCGTATACGGCGTTTTATATTCTTCCTATGACTGCTTCCAATAGAACAACGCTTTCAGCTGTAAACGCGGAAACGAAAAAGCTAAAGGAACTCCTTCCTATTGAAGACCGCAAATACCTGGAAGGCTTACGCGCATGCATCTGTACCCACAGACCAAAATAACGATAAAAAAAAGGATAGCAGGTAACGAAGTATGGTTTGCTCGCGCAATAGGCAGGAAGGCAAGGTCACGCTGATCAATTATGCCCGAAGTCTCAACGCGACAATAAGTAAGCGACGGCTAAGAACGTTCTCAGCAAGCGAGGCAGCCAGTAACAAAGGTGCAGCAGAAAACTGCACGGGGTCAAAAGGTCACGGCGAAGCACGCGTCGAGGAAATAAGGCCGCATCCACGTTTCACTATATTACAAAACGCTCCGAAAACTTATCTACGAGGTGTGATCAAAAAGTTCCGAGGCGGACGCTGTAGCGTAAAAGGAGAGGGCAGCACAGTGATGCGCGGACGGCAGTCGAAGGCAAATGACCTTCCTGCGTCATTATGCCAAAGGGCGTCGCTCTGTAAGCATTTGGAGCTGCGCTACACGAGTTTTTGTGACCACGTGCACGGGCACAATGGTTGATCTCACTAGAGACTGCAAACCAGAACGAGAGCGAAAATCAATTCTGCGTCAAACTCTGCAGATATAATACAGAGACCTATGAAAGGATTCAGCAGGCTCGTGTCAAAAAGCAGTGAATTTGCGAAGTGTTTTAAGTGGCACTCGCGCTTCACGAATGGCAGGACATCGCTGAAAGACGAAGAGCGGTAGGGCGACATTATCCGACCTCTCATTGACTTCAGTGACGTTATGCCGTTCTTGAGGCGCGAGTGCCACTCAAAACACCTCGCACACCTCACTGCTTTTTGACATAAGCCTTCTAAATAATTTCAGAGGTGTCTGTTTTAAATTTACCGAGTTTGACGAAAAACTGATGTTCGCTCTCGCTAGGTTTGCAGACTATGGTGAGATCGCCATTATGCTCGTGCACGTGGTCAAACGAACTCGTGTAGCGCAGTTCCAAATGTTCAGAGTGACGTCCTTTGGCATAATGACGCAGGAAGGTCATTTGCCTTCGACTGCTACGCACGCATCACGGTGCAGCCCTCTCTTTTTACGCCACAAAGTCAGTCTCTGAACGTTTTGCTCACACCTCGTAATGTATTTGGCAGCCGCCCAAGTGCTCGAACAGAGGTGGCATCCTTGACATTTCCTCCCCCGTTGCGTTGAGCAACAAGGAAGGGAGAGCCACGCGGAATCGTGCAAGAGCAAACGTTTCGTAAGAGGCGTCATACATCTCGACCAACGCAGCCACGCGCATATCACTGAAACGCTAGTGGCGACGTGGCACCGTGCATTTCTACACGACTGTTTCGCCGCGGCCGGCGAAGGCCGTAGTCTCCAAGATTGCCGGTGCGCGAGAGCTTCCCCCGGCCATTTGCATGGCTCAAAAAGGACTGTGCTAAAAAAAAAAAAAAAAAAAAAAAAAGAACATGGCTCGTGGCAGAGCACCAGTTGCGTGAGCAGCAGGTGACAGGGTCTGACACAGCCTCGCGCAACGTCTCGTTTTAGAAGTTCCACCTTAAACTTATTTCGGTAGCATCTAAATAATCAATAAAAAAAAATAAAGAAAAACTGGTTTTCGGCGACTACCGCCCCGCGGTGGCGCTCATTGCCGACACAGGAATCGGGCGCTCAGGGCACCAGCTTTGGGTGCACTGCCTAGACTCTAGAGCAAGTAGTTGGCCGAACACCTGCAGAAACTAAGTCACGGAGTGGCACGCAGTGCGCCCCTTCTGTTGGTCGGACGAGCGTATGCAAGGGCCGGAGGTCAGCTTTGCTTGTAGGCAGTCTCGGCGACCATGGTAGAAACAAAGCTAGGCGCGAGGCATCGCAGCCACCCTCATTGAAGACTCCAAACGCCGGGCAAAAGAAACGCGGCAGAGCGACAGAGGACGTCATCGGACTCGCCATCGGGCTCCCCGAAAAATCGAGACGCGGAGAAAGCGTGGTTCTCGACACACGGACAAGGCGACGCAGCGTCCGATCCGGTACTCTTTCGCACGACGTTCAACTTTCTCTTTCCAGGCAGATGATCCGTAAACAAAAACAACGAGGCAAATCGGGAGAGAAGGCTGAGATCCATGCCCGCAAACCAACAAAACGAGCAGCTGGCGCAAAATAATAAAAAAAAAAAAAGCTAGACAAATCATCCCTACTTGCCTCTGTGACAGAAGCGGGGATTTAAGAAAACGCAGGCGTCCCCGCCTAAACAGAACATAAAAAATAAATAAAAAAGAAACTTGTTTTTTTGAAAGTAACTAAACAGAGCCGCCGGCCCCAAGGCACGCACATGAAAAACGCCGCGGCAGCAGTGAAGATTCCACCTGTGCTGGAGTGCAAAAGAAACGAGGCCCCGATGGGCAAGCGAGAGATCTGTGGGGGGGGGAACGGCACAGCCCGTTGCCTGCCGACCAGTGCGTCAAGAGCGCCCGTATTACAGAGAGTGTCCAACTGCTCGGTCGGCGTCACGTGGAATATGGGCTGCGTTTGCAATACGAGCTGCGAGGAGGTGAGCAACGTGTTGATAGTCTGCGAGCGTCTCCGCCTTTCCGGCCTCCTTTCTCCTCGCCACGAGAGAAGGCAGCGCATGCGCACTTGCTACCTATCGGCACGGGAGGAACGAGGAACGCTTGAGATGGACCCTCTCTACAATCTAGGCTCTCTCTAAGTGCGTCTCACGCACACACACTGCCGCCGCCAGGCAACTCGCCCTTCAAGGTGAAACAGAGGTCACCGAGCCTACCGGAAGCCCCAGGGGCTGCTGCGCCGCAAGATTGCAAAAAAAAAAAAAAAAAAAGAAACGCGTTTGTGCCGCGATACGCCCAAATGCAAAGAGGAAGTGAAGACACAAAAAAAAAAAGCGCCCAGCTAGGAAAAGTAAAAGGGACCACCAAAGCAGATATTTTTACTTTAGAATTTGATGGCGACTACCTCCGCTACGTATCTTAAGCGTCCCCCCCCCCCCTTTTTTTTTTTTTTTTTTTTCACCAATAGAAAAAAAGAAAAAAAAAAAGACGAAGACACGTGTTTTTTTTTTTCTCTAAAAAAAAAAAAACGCGACCAAACATCGCGACATTCTTTTCTTTGAGGTATGCCAAAACAAGGCGTGTCGCAATGTTTGATGATAATATTAGTAAAAAAAAAAAAAAAAAACATTATTTTTTTAAAGTTCCAGTACCATCGCACTCATCTCGAATGGCTACAAACCGGTTTTTAATTTATTAAAAGAAATCTAAAAATGCATACTCAAAAGTAACTTCGCTAACACTCACGTCTAACTCCTGGTTAGCGCAGTTGGTAGAGCGCTCCACTCTATTCCCTGTGTTCCTTGGGGTTCTAGGGCAAGTTATTATAGTTATGGGTTAATTATTACAGATAATGAGCGAGTAAATATTGCCACGTTCTTCTATTTGTTTTTCTTTTTCTTCCATCGTTCGTGTTAAGAGGCTGATAATTTGCAGAGTGTACTCAGTATTATAATGAAGTGGACGAATCTTTTTTCGAATTTTTATTTTCGAGTCTTTCCAAAAAATTTAAAAAAAAGTTTTGTCTACAAATTATTTTTCGTTTAAGCACAATCTGAAATTAAATTTTCAGAAAGGCTCTCGTCCACTTCTTTAGTAATATTGAGTATGCGGTGTAAAATTATCACACTCTTGGCATTACTGCTGCAATCCCCACCCCTGCCGTTTCGAATGGATGGGCATCGTACCGGCATGAGATCATGCAGCACTACTGCGTGACGCACGCAGATACCCGGCTAGAAGCCGTACTGCACTGGCTAAATTTCTCATCCATAGCGGGTCATAATGCCGTCATACTCTGGCAGACTTAACTACTGCTGTATAAACACCTAACGACTAATTTGCTTGTTTTTGACATTAATATCGAAGGGCGAAAATGAGAAGCACGTGGCAATATCTACTCGTTCATTAGCGTATTGCTATGGTGCAGATCCACGGAAATATATGACCAGGCATTCATTGACCGTTATATGCAGCCTACCATTATGCAAAGTTCGGAAAGACAAAAGAAAGAAAAAGGACTCGTGAAAGGTCACGTACGATACTCAACTGGGCAGGGAATATGTTAATTTACTCAAGAAATTACTACCCTAAGCCCCCCCCCCCCCCCCCCCCGCCTCTAGCAATATACTGTAACGAAGAATACTGTAAACGACTTAATTTTCGCGGGGTCAAATTTTCGCGAATCGGGCCAAAGCTGAAAATTTGAAATTATTCGCCGGTTCTAATTTTCGCGAATCGAGTGTAGCTTCCGTAGCGTTCACATATTGTCCGAATTGTTCGCGGGACGTATTTTTCGCGAATTGTAGGCGATTCGCGAAATTCGCGAAAATTCGGTCCTCGCGAAAATTTCGTCGTTTACAGTATTTGGAATGTTCTTCTTACTTCATTTGATGACTCGCTTTAACTATAACTGTTTAGTAAACGAATCTGAGAAAACCACTTTCGCAGCACAATAAAAAATTCGACAATAAACTTTGGGCGAAATCCATCTAACCTCTGGCGATTTCCCCTGCCCTTCTCCTCGACCAGTCTCCAGCGGGTGCCCCAACCACAGCCGAACACGACAATCAGGAGCCCACACAAAGGCGGACGAGCCGCACTCCTCCACAGCCGTAAGGGGTCCCAGGTTTGCGAGTAAAGCGCCGTTCACACACTTGTAACCGAGTAGAACTGACTGAGACAAGACCGGTTTTTAAGCCTCATGCGACTGCTTAAGACCGGACGCACTGCTGCGGAGCTGGTCCTTAGTCGTCGCAAGAGGCTTAAAATCCGGTCTTGTCTCAGTCGGTCCTACTCGGTTGCAAGTGTGTGAACGGGCCTTTAGCGGGCAGCAGTGTTGCCGCACTGCCACATCGGTTTTTCCCTCGTCGAGCGGCGAAAATTCCCTTTTTTTCCCATAACACCTTTTTAGTGACAGAAGTCGTTTTTAAGATACGCATGACGCCAAGTATATTTAAATGCACCAACACCTCCCGTACGTTTTTGTTTTGTAGAAGTTTGCATCGCATAAATTACGAAATGTACAGGGTGTCACAAAAGAAAATTTACACGGTCTTTTTTACCGCAAAAATGCACTAGGCATCGCCGAACGCTCATTCTCCTCCCAAAGGTAGAGCTAGAGGTCACAATCAGATGCCAAAGTTTCAGCCCGATCCGATAACTTAATCAAAAGTTATACGTGATTTTCTGAAAATTTCAATGGGAAAATGGCGGCCGACGGAGTTTTCTAACACATGGGGCTCTATGGCACCAGAAACCGAAAACGGGCAAAAATGGGCTCCATTTTCCCATTGAAATTTTCAGAAAATCACTTATAACTTTTGATTAAGTTATCGGATCGGGCTGAAACTTTGGCATCTGGTTGTGACCTCTAGCTCTACCTTTGGGCGGAGAATGAGCGTTCGGCAATGCCTAGTTTATTTTTGCGGTAAAAAAGACCGTGTAAATTTTCTTTTGTGACACCCTGTAGTTGACATTCGGCAAACTGGTCTCCCCTCCTTCTTTTCCGCACTATACATTGGTTGAATGAACCCGGGGAACTGAATGGAGGCAAGCGGGCAATTAACTAAACTAAATTAAAATCACCTGCTTGTTTTCGTGATGTGAAAGGGACCCCCCGACCCCCGACCCCCCCCCCCCCCCCCCCCCCCCCCCCCCCCACCCCACTGTGCAATCCATGATCTATCGCACTGACAGAGGACGAGTGTGCGTAGCTAGCGAACCAGCAGTACTGTACCGGCAGGCTTGCAGCACGCACATGATGTAAGTCGTGATGAATTAGGTTGGCTCTTCAAAACAGCAAACTGCTTGAGTAGCTAGTGCCACTTCCTTTCTCTTGTTCGATGTAGATAAGAAAATTACGAAATTTTGGTTTAGTTTTGTATTAAAAATATTTCCCACGTTTTACATATGTTTAAATTCTGGTTTCCCTTTTTCCCTAGCTGTCATGCTTTTTCCCACAATATGGGAAATTTCCCACGATTCGGCAACACTGCCGGGCAGAAGACTCCACCGCCGAAGGGGTTCGGACGTGCAGGATAGCCTCCAAAGGCAGGGCCATGTTGAAGACATGGTATCCGGGAGCAGAGTCTTCTGGCAGCTGCTTATATTGGGTTTAACAGCATTCTGGAGTCATCTATGCAGCCAATCCCAGAGGGCTTCCCTTAGCGCCAATCAAAAGGCTCGGAGCCTAAAGCAAACATGACCATGACAAAAACAAGCGCATACACAAGAGGAAACACATTGTGAACGAAGTTCACAACAGAAGCTAAAAGCAATTAAACAAAAAAAAAAAAACATTCGAAGCCACGATCACAAGAGCAGGCACGTACAAGACAAGCCAGTAGCCAAAAGGAAGTACGCAAGTAGATAAACAACAAAACAAATTTATATGACACCAAAAGCAAACCCCACTCAACGCAGCCATACCCACATTCCCCGAACCTGGCTCTTTTCTGTTACCATCTGCCGACGGTCAGAGCTTCAGGAAGAACGGTCCGTGGACCAAGGGGCCGTGAACATGTCAAAGACACGGACCGTGTCACTTGACACCCCGAGTGGAAGTCTTCGTGAACCACTTCGAGGGAGAGCCCTCATCCGCTTCGCGGCGGCCACCAGCGCTTGGCAACCACTTGGAGACCCGCGGAAGGTGTCCCACAAGTAAAACTAAAACAACAATGCCGCGAAGGCCCAACGTCGCGACAATGTGGTCGATAAAAATTCTCGAAAAAACAGCGGGAATCGGGAATCACGCCAAGTACCACCCGCATCGTTTCACCACCCGACGCAACCCGTGAAGAACAACACGTCTGAAGGGCGAAACACATGCGCGTCAAAACTGTCCGATCCGACGTGCGAACTGCAGGAACGGACGTTCGAGGGCGAGGGTTTTCGTCGCACCGGAGGCTACGAAAACCCTCGCCCTCGAGCGTTCGTTCCGGCAGTTCGCACGTCGGATCGGACAGTTTTGACGCGCATGTGTTTCGCGCTTGATCGCACCGTCTCGTGCGGTCGACAGGAAGTTTTACTGATAGGGAAAGAGGGGCCAGACTTTTGGCACACCAGCCGGCCTTGTTTACGTCAGAAGTAAGGGGGCAAAGAAGCATCGACAAGTAGAAACCACTCTCAAGGCCGGCCGCTACGAGAAGCAAACCTTTTGCCAATATCCCAAAAGGCCACGCGCGAAGTCCTGTACGCTCTTCCTTGCTCCCGCAGCATCCACCACGTGCAACAGCCCTTAGACTAGGAAAGCCTCAGCGCTTCCAGTCGCGACGTAAGCAATGCCGATGGAAAACGGCCCTTCGAGAAAAGGGACCCCGGCTCCACCATACCCCGGCGGCCGCGCGTTCGGAAAAGCTTGTGGAGCAAATCAACACGCCAATTTCGGCACCCTGATCGGTGCGTTTTCACAAACGTCACATCGCCTGGTTTACGGGGGGAGAGATAACGGCAGTGGGCCCGAGGTAGGTAAACAAGCCTCAGTGATTCACGCGCCAGCCGGATCCCAGATGTGCTTGCGCCTATCGTGTATAAGCAAATCGGAAAGCCGGCTAAAGGCTAGCGGAGCTTATACCCTTCCATGCAAAATGCCTATCGAAGCGAAAGATCAGCGTGGCACCTCAACGGTCATCCCCTTCACCGTCAAAATGAATCACCTCGTGCAATTTCGAGCGTATGAGCGACTGTCGACGAGAATAAACCTGAAATAAACCGAACCCCCATACTATATAAGATAAGTCAGTGTCAATTTACTGACCAAAGAAAAATGTGACCCCGTCGACCGGCGACCTCCACGTCCCCGCAGCGTCAGATAAGATGCGCGGGGCACTCCGGCGTAGATTTGAGTACTCAAACTCTTCTCGTTGAGAGTCTATTTTAGGCAGCACGAGCCCTAACTACGTGCCAAAGGGTCGTTTATGCCTGGCTTGCCTATGTGGACGACTGACGCCCCATCTGTCTGTCGCTCTTGCGTCAGCTTGGCGTTTCCTATTCGAAAGTAGCAGCCGCGGAGACACTCGAGAGAGAGGGAGAGAAAGAGAGAGAAAAAATCATTTAAATTGTATACGCTTGGTTTAAAAAAAAAAAAAGAACTCCGTATTTTTCTTTAAAGGCGCAACTTCCCAGCCTAGATCGAACGCCGGCCAGCTGCATTTCTTATACAGTGATGTCTCTTTAATATGGACACCTCCATTCCCCCCCAAAATCACCCATAATGTGAGTCGTCCGTAGTAACGAGTCAAAAATGCACGAATTTTCCCAGTATGTCGCCGAAAATGGTGTTCATATAGCGGGGCATCCATAGTAACGGGGTCCATATAAAAGAGACATGAGTGTAGCTAGTTTGAATCGAAATTTCGGGTCTGAATCTAGATCCGAAGAAAAAGTCCCCTTGACGACATGGACGGCGTCATATCTCGCGCTGCGCTAGCCCGATACGAATAGATCAGATGAGGCGCAACATGGGACAAAGATTAGGCAATTTGTGGTCGACAACCTTCGAAGACCAACAGTACTGCCACTCAAAACCACTTCGGTTGACCTACTTCTGGAATCAAAAGAGGTCAATTTAAAGCGACAGACAGCAGCCGATAAGCACTCATTCTGCAATCACGCGGGTCTCGCGCGAAAGCCAGTTTATAGCTTCAAACGAAACAAAACAAAACAAAAAACGAAAACATAGGGGCTTTTCTACCGTTACGAAAACAACACCAAAACACGAAAGCGAATCGTGGGTCAGCGACTGTCGTCACGCTGAAGGATCGGGCTGTTAAAAATACTGGTTTAAGCCAACTTGGACGTCGAATTCATTCTTACGGGGCCTTGGGATATTTGCCAAACCACTCTCGTACAACACACAACCAGCTGGCTTTCGTCAGAACTGCGAAAATACGTCCAGAAGCCGCCAAGGCAAGAAGTCGGTGCAGATGCAACCCCGTCGTTTGCTTCGGAACGGTCGCCAGCGCGGAGCGACAACACCGTGTCGAGAGAGCCCACACCTCCTAGGAAAGCCGGCAACCCGCGCAAAACATGCCACGCGAGCACGCAGCGCCTTTGGGAATCCGCAGAAATTACGGCGTTTCGGCATCTGTGCCGCCGGCTTCCCCTTCACCGGGCTCCAACCTTCCCAGTCGGGCCGCCCCATATTGGCGCCCGGATGCGAGTCGCGCGACGCAGCAGACAAAAAGACAAACGAGACGCCAAGGTATACGCGCTTTGAAACTAACGGCAGGGACCGTGCATCCTCGTTAGTAGATTGCGGGCAAGTTGCACGGGCAGCCACGACGGCCAAAGTAATAAAAGGAACGATGCAAACTTCGCCCGTTTCACGTTTTGGGGGTTTCTTCCTTTCTTCATCGGCGGCGACGACGCTGCCGCCATACTACCCGTGTCGCCACTAGAATGTATCTCGCCGCGATTGTGAAACGGCGACTGCCAGAAAGAAGCGCAGCAAAAGCGAGCGACCCACGCTCGTTTCGTCGCTTGAAAGATAGCAGGAAGCGAGCAAGTTGCGTTGGCCGCTGTGTGCGGGGACGCCTAACCGCCTTTTTCTTTTCTCCTTCACGGCCCCACAAGGGCGCTTCGCGGCGACCAACCCGCCCGGGGGAAGAGAAACAATAGGGACTCTAGTAGATCGCTCCGATATCTCCGATAACGATATCTAGAGCCCTACGCCGATAACAGCCCGATCAGCATCCGTAGACTTCGTATCCGCATCCGCAATGTTCTTAAATAACTGTATCCGCATCCGATCCGCTTCCGCAGACTTTGTATCCGCATCCGAACCGCTTCCGCACACTTTGTATCCGCATCCGAACCGCACCCCCAAAATTCGGAACCGCACCCCACCCTCAATCTGCGCATCCATTTTACATCAGAAAATCAAGCTTAAAAAAAAAAAAAAAAAGCATATGGATGGTATCTTATAAGCCGTCTGCTTACCTTTGTAGAAATAACTCTACGTGTTAGGTAATTTGATCGTATCCTCTTTAATCGCATTTATAAAATAAGCGATCATCCTTCCAGAGACACTTCGCATTGCTCGAAAGATAATCGCAGTCATGAGACCGTCTTGGGAGTGCGTGACACTGACACTCTGTCCAGAAGATGCGCTCAAAAAGTAGGAAATTTTAATATTTATTTTCCTTTTTGCTTTGTAAAACCCACTTCAACCAGACGTATATTTTATAAAAATGAAAATTAACAAAGGAAACACCAATAACTATGTGTCATTTTATTTAGGCCGAAAAATAAAAAAGTGGGAAAGGAAAGGCGCTCACTCAACGCAGCAAAGTACTCGTGTAAACATAAGGCGCGAGTACACCACCGAGAAAATATCACAACATTCAATAATGGCAACACCTCCTATCGGTTTCAGTTTTAAACACAAACCCTCAACTGCATGCTCGGAACCATATACTTAAAAACAACTCCGTGCCAACTGTGGAGAAAAAGAAAACGCACACACAGGCAACGTTTCACTTGTCGAGGTGGTTGTGTAAAAGAAACTGAACATCGTCAACATGGGCGGATTCAGACTGGTTCGCCTCTCTTAATTTAATACCCGCTAATGAGAAGTCTCTTTCCGTTGATGCACTTGGTGCTGGGGTGGCGTGCACGAACTACGCTACAAAAATAGGGTGCGGAAACTCGTGCCGGCGCAAGTTCCACCACTCCAAAGGATCGAATTCAGTCTCCCGGATCTACTTGTAGAAGAAGCCACTTGCAGGATTCTACTTTCTTGTGGCTTGTAGGTTTTGGGTTTTCTTTGCCCAAAGTACGTTTCTTGCTTTTTCCCTGCCAAACAAGAACACGCTTTCCCGGGACGACTGATGCTCCTGCATTCTCTACTTTTTCTAGTGACAGCATTTTTGGTAAGATAGAACGTTCTAAAGCGATCTTTGGTGAGAATCCAATCTTTCTTGACGTAAAGATCGATTTTCTTCCCGATTGGCACCTTCTATACTCCGTTTCATCTTACGTCCGGGCGCAGCAGATGCTACGAGCCACCGTAGCCAATCCAAGGCCGTGTGAGTGTCACGTGGCCTTGGAGAGGGGGCACAGCGACGTGCGGAAAGCGGGTTCCGAAAGAAATGTTCCCGAAAGAAAACGGCCCCGGAAAATATGTCCCCGGAAGAAAAGGCGACAGGTGGAAAGTAGGAAAAAATGTCCCCAAAGGGTCCTCTATCGCTGGGTTTTCCCCGATTCTCATGGCCTTCGGGCGGTCCTGTCATTGTCCGGTCACAAATGGTCTGACCCACCTAGATGTAAAAAGAGAGACTGGAAGTCACACAAAGCAACCGAAGTAATCTATTGTGGGGTATTTTGGAAACCAAATTATTTTGGAAACCAAATTATTGTGTGTTTTTTTATTATGAAATAAACCTTTATAACACCTCTAGCCAAAACCAAAGTATAGTGTTTGGGGAAATTTGAGAGGTGCTTGTGTACCATTTCCAAATAGGTAAAAACCGCAACAGGCGATCGCTAGTTTTTTTTTTTTTTTTTTTCTCTTTTTCTCATAGAAACGAAAGGTTGTCATCAAAGAAACGAAAGGTTGTCATAGAAACGAAAGGTTGTCATCATAGCTACCGAAAGTGCTCATTTGGGGACATAATGCAGACGGTAAAATTTCGTTCCCAGTAACACTCTTTTTAAGTAAAATCTGAAAATGCGCCGATGTCGTGTTCGCGCTAACTGTGTCGCGATGTGTACCTCGGGGAATCGCGTATTTCCTTATTTGTTGGGGCCATTTTTTCATACTTGCCACAGGGTGCCTTTTTTCCTAAGGACATATGACCGGACCGCCCGAAGGCCATGAGGATCAGGGCAACGCAGTGATAGAGAATCCTTTGGGGACATTTTTTCCTACTTCCCACCTGGGGCCTTTTTTTCCGGGGACATTTTGTCCGGGGACTTTTTTTACGGGGACATCTTTTCCGACGACATTTTTTCCTACACCCACGGAAAGCGTATCACGGGCTGCCTCCACAGAACGGGATTGGATAGGATAGCTCGTAGTGCCCGCTGCGTCCGGACGTAAGGTAAAACTGAGATATGAGAGAGTAGTTTGCTCCCGCAATACATTCGATGATGTACTTCATAGTATCACTCACTTATTCACTGTACACTGCAGTCGCACACGTTTATGAGCCGCCTCGGCAAAAATGGAGATCCGGACCCGCGGATATCCGCATCCGATCCGCATCCGCAGCCCCTGGCATCCACATCCGATCCGCGATCCGCCAAATATGATTAATTTTTATCCGCATCCGCCAGTAAACTGCGGATATCCGCGGCTGATCCGCGGATACGCAGGGCACTGATACCCGATACTTGGCGCTCGCCTTTGCGCATGCATCGCATCCTTATCGGGATCGTTCTCGGTACTATCGGAACGGTCGAGTAAAACTCTATAATAACGGTCGAACGAGGGGGAATAGACGATAGATGGATGGGCACGCATGGCGGCTGTTCCCTTTGAATCGGGCAATGACTTGCGCCATCTATAGTATCTTGTTTTGCCCTAGATTAAATTGGGATTAAGCCAATTTAACAAGATTTAACCTCTATAAGTCCCCTGATTTTAGCCACCATTCCTCTAACCTTCTTTTGCTGAACTTCACTCCTTTTCAACGTTTTGTATAGCCGTTCTCATCGAATCCCAGGGTGCTGAGGAAGTTTGCCTTTTTCGCTTGATGTCCTTGGGTGGCCGAGCCCTTTACATTCCACAATGACATGCTCTGGCGTTATAATGCTTCCCCGCATATAATGCATGTTGTATCCATCTCCTGGCATTAGACACTGCGCTGTGCGTCCTATTTCTCGAAAATCCTGTCTTAGCGTCAAACAAGTTAACAACGCCCGACCGTCCGCCCTTATAAATCGACATAGATGCGGACTAACGTAACCCCTCAGCGCAGGCACGCAGCCAGGGGGTGGGCATGGGGCCCATCTTGAATACCTCCCGTGCCCACCGCGTATCATCCATTTCGGTCAACCTATGTTGGAATTTCAATTTATTAATTGCCTCGCTGCTCCCAAAAGACGACCAGCCCATGTCCCCCTGTACTCCCCATTAGGTGTCTATCCGTGTGCTCCCAGTGCCAATCTGCCTACGCTTCTTTGTCGAATTTGTAATCGTGATTGAACCTCTGATTTTATGCACAGTTCCCCATTGCCAAAAGACAGTCCTGGTACCATCACTCCTTTCCATATACCTCTGACCACTTCATATCTATTATAGTTCCATTGTGCCTTGAGCATCATAATGGATGCACTTCGTTTCCCTTTTCTAATTATATTCTCCTCGTGCTCCTCTAGATATTTCCTTCCCTCATTGAGCCAGACTCACAGATATTTGTATTTTCTTACATGGTCTATTACAATGACTTGTATCCTCAGGGGTTTCCTCTTTTCGTCGCTAAACACCATTACTCCAGACTTGTCACTACTAAAACTCATGCCCAATGTGTCCCCTTCCTCTCCACATATTCCAGCTAGTTCCTGTAACGTATTCCTGGTTATCTGCCATAAGTACTTTGTCGTCCGCATACATTTGTCCTGGTATTACCTGTACTACATTTCTCCCTCCTTCCATATAACTCACATCAAAACATAAGTTGCTCTGCTCTAATTTCTTTTCCATTTCACTGAAATGTACCATGAAGAGCAGAGGTGACAGTAAACTGCCCTGCCTAAGCCCTGCTTTTATTGCTGCGGGTTGTGCAGTTTCTGCTTGCCAGGTTATAACTACCTTATTGTCTGTGTACACCTGCTGAAGAAACCTAACCAAACTTGCATCTAAGCTATACTCCTTCAGGTGACCCCAGAGTTTTTCCTGGCTCACATTATCGTACGCTTCCTTTATGTCTAAAAAAAGCTAACCATAAAGGAGTTTGGCTCTTCATTGCTATTTCTATACATTGTGTGGCGACGAATAAGTTATCTTCAAGAAATGGCAACCGCCAATGTTGCTTGACGGGTTAGGCCCGCTTCAGACGGGGCAACTTTTCCAGCAATTTTGAGGTTGCTGGCGGGTTGTTCCCTAGCTTTCCCTAGATCGACGCGAATTGCTGAGATCGGGTCCGGCTCGAACAAGCGAGCAACTCGGAGCAATTCGAAGACGTTTGAAGCGGCTGCAGCCAATCAGGGACGCGAAATTTTCACGTGACACCCCTGTGGTGGTGATGATGACAGCTAAACACTTAGTTCTGGTTTGAAATGGATCGTTTCTAGAAAAAAACATTTTCAGAAAAATTAGTCAGTATTCTTAACGCCGTTCAAAGATATAAGAACACGTTTTTACCGCGTATGGGCGTCTAAATAGTGAAAGAAATATCAAATTTAATGATGATGATGGCAAGTCGGAGCAATTCGGTTGCTGCGTGTGAACGCGGGCGGCCCGTGTTGCTGGTGTTGCGACGTCAAGTTGCTGGGTGAAATTGCCCCGTCTGAAGCGGGCCTTAGGGACGCTGCCGGGGCTGGGGTTTAGAGTATTCATACATTCCTCTTTAATGAGGAGAGCCTAGGAGCAGGGCCTTCAATACGCGTCGAGCGAGGCTACACTTAAGCTCCTCTTTTAAAGATTACCCCACAAGACAGCGATGCGGATGGCAAAAGCGGCCCGCCCAATAAAAACAAGCTTGCTCGGGAGTGTGCGACCCAAGGGCAGTGCACACTGCACCAGTCCGCCGGACCCGGCCTGCGAGGCATCCACCGGACCATCGCAGGAAGCGAGGACAAGGCATTGCGAAAGGCGGTGGCACAGAAAGCCGACGAGGCTAGCCGGATTGCGTAACCGGGTACATACTCGGGGGAGCCCTATCAAGTACGCCCGCGGCGCCTTCCCCAGCAAAACCACTTTCTCCGCGCAGCCAGCGTAACGCCGAAAGGGAAAGACCCCCCCCCCCTTTCTTTTTTCCTTAAAAAAACAAACACAAAAAAGCGACATAATAAAAAAAAAAAAAAGAAAAGCGGAGGGGGAGAGGGGGGCTCACCTGGGACGGGTAGCCTAGTTTTGTCTCGATGGGGGCAGGCAAGAACCGGAGACGGAGCAGGCTACACGAGCCTCAAATTGGGATAGATCGAAGCTCGAGGAACGGGAACGAATGGGGGAAGCACGTGGACGCGTCGCTATGGCGACGGCGTCCCATTCGCCTTGCCCGGGGGAGGCCCAGGGACGCCCGGAAGCCCCGTCGAGCCCTTCGGGACACGGACGCGAATAGACCGAAAGGGGGCACCACGGCGGGCATTGTCAACTGCAGACAAGGGGGTGTCCACCGGCGTCTGTGAGCGACCCTCGCGCGGTAGACAAACCGAGGGTTTTCTCGGGACCGGCGGAGGAAGGAGGCCGGTGCGTCGGAGGCGCAAAAAACGCAATCACGCGTACCCGATTTCGTGCCATCCTTTGGAACGGAGGGGAGTCCAACGACCTCCTCCGGGCAGAGCGGCCGTTCGGGCCAAACGGGACGGCCCGCAGTGCGTCGATTCATCCGCGGAACTCGTTTCTCGGGAGACGGAAAAAGAACGAAAGACGCTCTGCAGTTCCCTCGTCGCGACTAATCCGTGGGAACGAAATGAAGCGGGGGACGGCCGTAATCTTGTCGCAAGCGCCAATCCAGCGACGCCAGCGTACCCGAGGCAGAGCACGTATCTGGCGAACCGCCCTTCGCTCAACTCAGAGCACGAACCGAGAGACACGAGGCTCTCAATTCCACGCAACACAAAAACAAGAAGCCAAACAGAAAAAAAAAAAAAAAAAAAAAAAAAACAAGGCGCCATTAGGCTCGAGCAAGATGAACGACCACGCGATGCGCGCGCACAAGGTCGGCGTAACTTCGCAGCGGATCCCCGTCCTTCCCGAACGTAAACAGCGCGCCGGCGTTGACTCAACCGCCGCGTCACAAGGTCAGCCAAAACAAAGCCGAGGGGGCGGAGGCCTTCGCGCGAGATCCGGCGCGTCGAGGGAAGCCGATATTTTTAAAGCCGGAGCGTGCAAGACCGCCGGCTGCACCGCCGGAGGGGCCGCCGCTGCAATCGTTCGCTCGTCGCCCCCGAATACCAATCAGCCAGAGCTGTAGACAAGGGGAAGAGTTTGACCAGCTGGCGTGGCCTACTTGACAGCCCGTCAACTACGTCACTGACACGTCACACGAACGCCGCAGCCACGACCCAGCTCGCCATTTTAGATCCGAACCAACGCCGGGAACCTATCCTTGTTTGCGCCGGTGTAAATTAGAGATTTTCTTGTATCTGAGAGGGGCACGACGATCGCAACTTGGAATTTGCAGTTGATGACCTTCCAGTAGAATGTTCGAGTCAACGAGCGTAGACGGGCGATCAATTCTTCAAAGAGTGCCATTCTTACATGAGATCTTTTGGAGTGCGCACCCGCGTTTTCGAAACAAATAGTTCCTTGAGTGTAAGTGGGCTAAAGCTGGTCGTCCGAGATGTTAGTTTTCCGGAAGTTTGTTTCCTGTTAATGGTGCTTGTTCTCGATCATGCTACGTCAGAGTGTCAAATCAGATGGCTCGCTCAAAGCGATGCTTCTGGCACGGGATGATAACGCCGTACATTCCTATCGCGTGCATGAACCAAGCTCTTTCAGCTATGAAAAAAAAAAAAAAAAAAAAACGATCGTGCTATCTTAACACTTTCCAGGAAACCGGAAGGTAACGAAATCAACTTCGACCGACTCGGCGTTAGATAACTATCTGCAAATCGTAAGGTAGTTCGTTTTAATATAATAGATTTAAGCTCAATTGATCGGTCGTTCCTAACGGTGGTGAAACCTCAGCATTCATCGTCATGCCACCAGTATAAAAAAAAAAACACCAATTTAATTTCCAAATCATTCAGTTCATGTTGTGGTGAGGAAGGCAGGGGAAAAAGCTGCACAGCGTAGCATGAGACGTCCCCGCCTCCATATGTTTACTGACGCCGCACTGTTTTTACAAAAAAGCAGTCAGAAAAAAAAAAAAAATCAGGCTTGGTATTGTCACCCTTGCACTGGCTGCATCTTACTTCGATTACAGATAGGTAAGCTTCTCCTGCCTGTACTAACTCAAACAAGCGGTCAAGTTCAGTCAAACAGAAAGGTCAATAAACACGTTGTTAATATGTATGGGCCGCAGGGTACGTTGGGCAGTATCGCGATTGTATTTCAGAAATACTTGTACTGTTTATATTTCTGTATCGCGATGCAATTTTTCGATCGGTATCTGCATTTCAGTATCGGAATACATTTTCCGTGTATTCCTCGAATCGCGATACAATCCCGGGCCAATGTATCTCGTTACAATGTTCAAACTCAAGCGACTGTTTCCTTTCTTTGTTTCGTACTCCAGAGGGGCAGAGGGTACAGTAAATGGGACCTTGAGGCTTTCTTACCGTCCACACCAATGTTGGTTTGGAACATTATGCCCCCGAGATTAGCGACTCCCTTCCCTGTTCTCCAAAGATAACATATATCTTCCGGGTTGCTTTAGTTGGGCGACTGTTTCTGTAGATTCAAAATGTTGAAGGCATTGTGGGTACAAGCTTTACAAGTGTACGTTGCACTCCAAGTCCTATTCACTAGGGTGAGGGTAAAGTTTTCCTTCAGGTCATCAAATATAATCACATCACTTCTTTCCAAGGCGACGTCTTCAAATGTTTGCAGAAAAGGCGCCGAGATGGCACTATACGATGCTGAACTTTTGGGAATAGTATGGTAGAAATAAAAAACAAACTTAGAGGTTCATGTGACGCTGCTTCAGAGGCATGCAGTATATCTAAAGAAAAACTGCACTGTATTCTGGATGGAAAGCATTAACAACCTGCTGAAGACCGGCAAGTTCCTACAGCTCGATGTTAAAAGAAAAATCGAAATTTTATGTCAAAATAAATTCGGGCTCGAGAACGCCCAAGTTGAACGTCAATCTTTACCTAACGGTTAGTGTGAGTTTTTGTTTTCACTCGAGGATTCGTTTTTCACCTTAGAAGCGCTTTGCCCGTCAACGAAGCCTACATATCACCCAGTCTTGGGTAAGTTACTTTTAATAAGTAATTCGTTACAGTTACAGTTACTTTCAGAAAAAAAAGTAGCGAAGTTACCGTTACAGTTACCGCAACAAAAGAGTAACTCGTTACAGTTACAGTTACTTTTAAAAAGTAACGACGTTACTTTTCAGTTACTTCTCTAGAACACAAAAACATTTAGGAAAAACTAGAAAACACCCCTCACCAAGTTTTATTGCGTTACATTAAAAAGTATGCTTTTTACTTCATATTGTAGCCTAGCAGCAGTTGCTTCTGTTTCCCTCATTTGATGGCGAACACGAAACATGCGCAGTGCGGAGGAATGGCGCTAATCAAAATAAGAAATGTGCGCAGTACCCTTTGCGCGTATTGCTGCTTCACAATTGATACACCCGATTAAAAAGCGTTTGCACAGAAAAAAGAAAAACCGCAACATAGATAGTGCTTCAAGTTACTATGATGCAAGTGTTCAGTCACACGTACAATCGCGTGCGTAAAGATAACTGGATTTTTTTTTTCAGCACATCTACACGTGGCTATATTCGGGTTGTCACTCGCGAGAATGAACGTATTCACAAGTTTGTGAAAAGGCCAACTTGACAGGAACAGACAATTTGGAAAGTACAAGGAATAGCTAGACTGTACGCGTTCAATGATATATTATTAAAAAAAAACTTTAAAGTAACGACAAAAGTAACGTCGTTACTTTCATCGTTACCTCAAAAAAAAGTAATAGAACTACAGTTACAAGTTTCATTTTGAAAAAGTAACTCGTTACAGTTACAAGTTACCAAAAAAAGTAACGGAATTACAGTAACGCGTTACTAGTAACGCGTTACTACCCATGACTTATATCACCACATCCAAGCGAGGTGTTCTTATGCACTGGAAACCGAAGAAATGATATTTGCATGATTTAGAACTTTCCTACTGTGAAAGCGGTCTGCGTTCGTTTTAATATGAACCCGCGTTCGTCGACACTCGTGGAACGCTTAATCTCGTTCGCTAACATAACTCTTTGTCCAAATCGACAGCGGCTGACCGACAAGCTATTTAAAAAGCTAAAAAAAGCTACTTGTCATCAAATGTAGTCCAGTGTAGCATCAAAGTCGTATATTTACTTTTGTTTTGTATTTCGTTCACATGAAAAGATAAAGTATGTAACAAAAGGTCATTTTGTTTCTGTTTTAGAAATAGCACCTTTTTGCAGGTAATACAGAGTTCACAACATCGCAAAAATATACATATATATGTTTAAGAAAAATGTGTCAGTAGCACTGCCCCGGCAAAGTGTATTCCTATATTTGTATTTCAAAATACTTTTCATTTTTTAAATGTATTTCTGATATCAATCGCGATATTTTTGTACGGGTGTATTTTAGTATCAGTATTTTAGCTGTCTTCGTCACGTATCCCAGTATTTGTATTTACAAATACATTTTAGAGTATCTGTGCCCAACCCTGATGAGCCGCGCGTGGACGTTCACATATTTGTTCGGACTATCGTCGTTTTGTACAGCGAACTTTGCTTGTACAGGAGCAAATAAAAAAAAAATTAAGAAACGTGAAGCCGAAACTTACTATAGCGTCCGTGCTCCCTCTCTGCTTACAGACCGGGGCGCAGGGATGCGTTGACGTATACCATTCGCAGGAAGCGTAGCCGCTTGATGACACGGTCCCAAGGCGGCCGCCGGTCTCTATAGTTTCGTTTTCTTTTCCCCGTTAAAATGGCGGACGTAGTTCTCGGCGCTCAGGAGATGGCGCTGTCCATTTTTGCACGTCCTCTATTCTCCTCTGGTATACCTCGTACGTGATTTTCATATCAATCTGACTCGAGGCAGTTGGAGCTTCTTCAACTCGCGCAAACCTTATATGGCTATTAGGTGTTATTCATCGGACTATTCGGGTGACGTCTGAAAAGAGACCCCTAATGTATATAACCGATGCAATACCTAACCACGATTTCTGGTGTTATGGCAACGGAATGATCATTTACCGCTATGCTGCTCTCTCCTGTGCAAAACCGTTAACCGCAAAAAAAAAAAAAAAAGAATCACTAGGTCAGGTTATTGCCCCATAAACGACTACACAATTGGACACTTCGTTATGCTCGCATGGAACATGAGCTGGAATGACGTGCAGAACAAGCCTAGCCCCAGAAATTCTACGATGCGTTTACGGCCGCACGGGCCTTTCGGTGTACGGACGTTGCGAAGCATGAACTTTTCGGTGTATATTCATTAAAATCCTCGGTTACCTTTTGATGAACTTTGAACGTGCGGCGCATATATTATTACTTACACTGCTTATACTTACATATATCCATACAATATGTGAGTGGCCTCTCGTATGAAAGAGTTTCATCGTTAAAAGATTAGCTTCGGCTTATTTGTCCCCGATCGCCACTCCGTTGCCAGTGCAAGTGGAGACTTCTTTATACCATCGTTTTGCCTTACCTAACTGCATACGCTAAACCAATCCTCATACCCTTAAATAGCATCAATGCCTGCTGCTAGGAAAACACGTTGAAGTTTTGTAAATTGTATCAATTACTTACTTAGCCTTTCATAATGACTGCCAATTCACAACCCCGTAATCAGATATCTATTCGCGCACCAAGATTACTTCGAATATAATACTGTTGGATCGAAACACAATTAATTTTATTTGTTGAAGTGTCTATTTCCTTTATTTTTCATCATAGGTAAGATCAGACAGCTAATTAAGACAAAAATGCAACCCCTATCAATAAATCCGGCACATTTCATGCATCAAAATAATAAAAATATACAACAGACTGCAATGTCTGCTGGATAACTATTCATTTCCAAACACATATCGTATTACACCGAAACGTCCGTGCACCGAAAAATCCGCACCGGAAAGTCCTACACCAAAACGTCCGATCCCGATAAATTCATTAAATAAAAACAGCGGCGATTATTAATTCATATATAAATGCAATGGCTGGGACAATAAATGTAATCCTTTTCGGAGATCTGGGATAAATCTTAAGCGCGGGGATTTTTTCCTGCGCGATTCAAGATTGCTAGAGTATATATCGTTCACACTCCGGTGCAGTCAATAATGTTGATAGACGGAGCACCCACATCTTTTTCGTCAATATTCTGCGAAGTAGTTAAGACGGCGAAAAATCACAGGCTATCATAACCATACCTTTGAGCGAGAATAACCTAGTCGTAAGTCAACCGTGGAGATTTCAAAAAGGAAAGTCATCCGTGGAAGCTATTCCGAGTTTTGAGAATTAAGTTTTAATTAACTTGATTTCTGAAAAGCATTAGATTAAAAAGAATGATAATAAAAAACTACACACGTACGGTATAAGAGCTATTGGATGTAATCTCCTTTAGACATTTATCAGATCGTGCGCAATATAGCACTGTTTAGAGCGAACAATCTGATGTTGGTCACACCCATTATCGCGCACCTAGATTTCTCATATACTGTTAATGATATTTATAGAACGCATCATATTCAGCCGACACCATACTCTACGCAGACGACACAAATATATGTTTTTTTGTTTCCCCGAAGAAATATAGACGAGCTTGAAGTATTGGAGAACAAGTGAACGACTCAGGTAAGTGCACGGTTGACACGTATATTAATTATGATGAAACACGGAGAAGCCAGGTATATATTATATCTGGAGTAAATAATAAATAAAGCTAAATATTCATCGAGCACTTAGATAACTACTTATAAAAACGATAATATCGGTTGTGTAAAAAAAAAAAAAAGTCCAGAAGTTCTTAGGGCTTCGAGAACATTTAAATAAATCCTACCCGCCATCTCTAATATACATGGAGGTAGGAATGCTTCCGGAGGGGACACGACGCCACCAGGGGTGAAGCCAGGAGTTCGGAAGCCGCGGCGACGCTCAAGTTGGCTCGTGCTTTTTGCCGAAAGGCCCCCGGCTTTTGTGACGTCATTTAGTCGCCACTTCGGGACCACTCGCGATGCATGGCTGGAATGGGACGCTACACGTACCAGTCGAAGACGCGCCTTTCAGGCAGCGTAACCTCCATGCGCATCAAATGGCACCCTCGATATGTGCACTAACAGAGCATACACATTCCGTCCTAGCATTTCTTCTCTTCTATACACAGACGCTTGGATTTCTTTGTCCCGTTGCCAAACTGTACAGGGGGTCTAGTCAAGCGACTCCCTCGTGCCCCACCCTCCGAGACGCACGTCAAAATAAAAACGTTGGCCACGTGCCCCGTGCGTCCGGGCGAACACTTTCTCGCAACTTCATTAACACCGGCGCGCCCCTTTAAATCCAATATTTTCTGCTCGAAGGTTCGTATTGGGCGGGTAATGAACATCAATTAGAACTAGAAGTCTACCACACTGTAGAGAATACGCCATAAAGTAATAAGCGAGGCAGCGACACAGTTTATAGCCCACGCCGCAAACTGACTGTCGGTGTACACTCACACCGTTTGTTTCGCCCGCGGCAGTGTAGTGCCCGAAGCGTGCGTACGATTACCAGCAACCTAGATATACATAGCTCGAAACAAATGACTAGGCAGTACTTCGTAACTTGCGACATAGAGAAAGCGAATGCACAAAAGCTCTAGCTTGCAAACCCTCGCCTGCCCCTCTGTTATCTTTTGCACGCGGCTACGCTACTTCTAGTTCAGCCGGTGCACAGGATCCGAGCATGGAGTTGCGCTTCCTCACTGCCAGCTGCTTCGTATAGCAGATGGCATTTTGTCATCGCTGTCAAACTCTCAACCAAAAAAAAAAAAAAAAAAGGTACGCCGAACACAAACGTTAGATAACACCGACAGCGGAAAAGCCGCGGGCCCGGGAAACTCTCCGTGGCGTCGAGTCCTCGCACGAGGAGCAGGTGTGCGTGCTGCACAGGGCCTCGGACGCTTCGCATTTATTTCATAAATAGATTACGCCCGCGAAATGAGACTACCCCACTCACCTATTGCCCAAGCATCAAAGAGAACGCAGGGATTGGTGTTCCACGCGCCGCACGTGCTGGCCTCAGCAGTTGTAACTTTTCTAAAGCAAATACCTAAAACAAATGGCATCTTGCACGCGCGTTCGTCAACGCTTTATTTTGGTTATTTACTTCGAATCTTTTATACGGGGGAGGCGTGCGCGTGTGGAACACAATCCCTGCATTCTCCTTGATGCTTGGGTAATATAAGGAGTATTCACTGGGCGCCATATTTGTGGGTGCTGTCGAGAGCGCATGCTCAGAACGAGCCCCCATTAATAGGCTGCTAAGATCGGCCATTTTGACGGTGTGGAATGCACGTTGCAAAGGAACCCTGGAAGCTAGCTATCAGCACGCGCTCAGCAGTTGCACACACAGCTATGGCCGCCAGTGAATACTTCTTACAGCAATAGGACTCTATTCGCATATCCTCGCGTTGCCCGCAGGAACGCTGCCCAACAACGCGCTGTCCCGTCGAAAAGAAGGAAATTCGTAAACATCATCAAAAGGTCACCTTCGTCTAGCCGACCCGTATTATGAACCGGCCTATTTAACGAACTGGTCGTTGATGAGACGGTTCTCACTAGATTGGGCTGCATCTGTGTGGGGTCTCAACGAGGATTGCCAAAAAAAACAAAAAAAACACGAATATTCTGTTCGAGTCCAGGAAGACGAGTCCTGCGAGTCTAGGCATGGCGAGCAGTATCAATAAAACTAACAATGGTATTTTGAACTACCGATCCTGTGGAGAAGGCAGGTGTGGGTCGGAACGACGCGATGTTCTCCCCCGATAGAAGACGAAATCGCTGAGCTGTTCTATAATGAAATCAAATGGAGGAATTCGCTTCTATGGGCAGTTAGTGCATTTCCCATACTCGCCAAAAGGTTTCCAATCAATAACTTTAATTTTACAGGGCGAGTGAGCCGGCTCTCCTTGAATGACCTGTTAGTCCAAAGGCAAAAAGTCGCCTGACGAGGTACGATCAGCAGACATAAAAGGTACAACAGTGCGCACAAAAATATCTAATCATAGTAAGGGTATTCGCAAAATCGATCCAGCTAAAAAAAAAAAAAAAAACATTAGTGCACAACACAAAACACGAGCAACAGTTATATATTAAAAAATATGAACATTTGCAACAAATATGTGGCAATTAAATACATTACACATCTTAGGTTCGTCAACCTGGTTTAAAAGCGATTAAAAATTGCTGACTATACTGGTTTTCACCTAAAGAAGAGAGAAAGTTTCGCGCATTGTTCATACGACGCGCGAACTACTTGTTAAAACATTTGGTTGTCGAAGGAAGAAGCGAAGCTTTTGGCGTTTGAAACGTATGCGTCCTGATTAGATAACAGATATCTAATCTAAAATGCACCTACATATATCTTAATTCTCTACATAAAGGGGGAAATTCGTAATGCTACGCGAGGAGTCGAACTCTCTTTACTACTGTTCTTGAGGTGAAAACAGGTATAGATATGGCCACAAATCCGTGCCGACAATTTCGATTTTGAAGAAGCAAGAGCGACAAATATTGATAAGAACATACATATTTATTATTTAGATACGAGCTTTATTCGCCTATGCTTCCCCTGCCTTCTCCGAACTTTGTCGTTCTCATCTAAACACACGAGCCTTTAGAGCATTTTAGTACACCGTTCCGATACCTCCGATAACGATACGATGCATGTGCAAAGGCGTCGGCAAAATATCGGGTTTCGTATCGGATTTATATCGGAACGATCTATTAAAACTCTCTAATGTCTAACAAACTAAACGAAACACCTCTCCCTTCCCTAAAAGGGTGAGGTGAGGGATCTAAGCGAATAAGGTCACTGAAGATACGAGTGCGTCCACTTTCATCCTGGACTTAGAGGCGTCAGTGCTCCAGGAACGCCCATTGTGAGTGTGTAGTTCCACTTGATAAATTACGTCGGATGTTCGACCGCCCATTCGGTATGGCTCAAAACGGTGCGACCAAAGTTTGGGAGAGCGACGAATCTAGCGAACCGGTGGCCCGATGAAGACGAGGTCACCGATTTGGTCGTGACGATGCCTCTTGTTCTAGCGGCTGACCTTTCTGCGTGCGATGTTGGACGAGGTGACCACGCTCCAGGGGCACCTCTCGTCCGTAAATAATGCAGAACGACGAGCATTGTATAGCCTCGTTAACCGCTGCGTCGGCAAGCGGAGGTTACGGAGGAAAGGATTTCGTCCCAATTTAGTTGACTCGTTTTCCACCGCGGACGACATGAGCTGAAACCCCCGATCCGGCATTTTTCTGCGTCTGCGGTCCCCAAAGCTCTAACATCTCTCAATTAGTCAAATAGTCCGAAGTCATGGCATTACCACAGCTCTCTCAAGAACTGACCCCAAAGAAGGACTAGCTCATATTGTCCGCGATAGTACATTAGTTAGCCAGGTTACGGAACGCCTTGGGCGTACTACGTTACGTAGTTTTCTGGTGGGCTTTAGTTGTACCAAGTCACTGCGGTGTCCTTCAGGTAGAAACTGGCGCTCGCAAGCTTAAAGGCTGGTTCACACATCAGCGTCGACCGCGTTGTGCTGCGCTGCGTCGTGCAGCCCAGCGCCTCCCCATTGGCTCGTCGTAAGGGACGCCATAGCAACAGCTCGGCGCCAGCTGTCTTAACGAGGTGCAAGTGCAGACGTCGCAGACGAACGCAACTACATGTGCGATCGAGCCTTAAGGCGCGTTCACACTGGCGACACTATAGCGACAGTCGCAAGAGCGACAAGCGACCACCGACGTTCACACTGCCGGCAATCGGCGAGTCGCTTCTCAGGCCGTGTTCCAAATATTACCCAAATAGATCCGAGTTACTCCAGCAGGTCGTGTCACGTGACAACACAGATATAGAAAAAAGCTGGACGCGGCTATCAAACGCCAAGGCACAAAACCCTTGTCCTGGAGTGCGAACGGGTGAATTTTGGAAGACAGCCTCGGAAGCTCTCGGGAGCCGGCGTCGATTCCGTGCAGCCCACTTGGGTTCGCATTTCGCTGCTTTTCCATTTTCGTTGTCTCACATGCGTCGTCGTTCCCATATGAAAAAGACTCGCTATGTTGACCCGAGTTCTTCGGAACCGTACAAACAAGCACAATCGCTACATCGGCGTGCACTCGCTCGATTTGGCCGAGTTGTTTTTCGGGCGCTCGTTCAAATCGGAATGCTCCGTTTGGAAAGCAATGGGTAATTTTTTTAATAACGCTGACCAGAGCCGCCGCAGAGACCTCCGTGGCTCTGTATCCAAGGTCGCTATCGCGAATCGAGGCGTTGAACGGACATGTTTGTTGCTGCTTCTCCCACAGAAGTTCGGTGTGCCGCATGTAAACAAACGCGAGGCGCACCGCACATCACTCCCGAGGCGCTGCTGATTGGTTTATCCGCCGAGCGACTCCGCGAAAAGTCGCAAAATTCGGTCAGGAAGCGACTGCTCCAAACCTGTCGCTTTTGCGATAAAAGTTGTCGCGCGACAGCTGCGACTTGTCGGTGTGAACGCGCCCTTAAGGGTGTCAACGTGCAGAGGCTGCACGACTGGTCGTCGCACCCCCACCATGCACGACATTTAACCACAGGACAGGCGGACGTAAGCTTTAGTTACACCGTACTTTAGTCTGTTTCTTTTTCTTAGAGAAAACAATCCATTTATGTAATCTGTAACAAACTTTTTAATTGAGAAATCTTGTTTTTTCGAGATATCTGCGTCAGCTGTGTTCGCAGACTATAAGGCAACAACAAAGTCATGGGGTCAACCGTGCTTCGTGTGCTGCATGGTAACTAAAGGCTGCGTCACACAGTTGCGACGGTGGCGTTCACAACAACCGAAACGATCAGAACACCGGAACAACACTGACTTGCATCGCTTGCTACGATGTGCACGGCGAACACTTGTCCTAGTGATTTCGCCGCTGCTGTCGTGCCGGTTGCTGCGAACGCAACCGACACAAAGATATGAACCAGCCTTCTCATAATGTAAATGGGTAGTTGATGCCGCTTGCGACCGACCAGTCATATTGATGGAGGACCATATAACAATACGCGGGCGCATCTTTTCGAGTCGTGATTGCTTCCCGCATCCAGTACTTGTATCTGTTGCCGCCCGGCGCTTAGAGAGAGAGAGAAAGGGCGGTAGCCTCTCCCCCCCCCCCCCCCCCTCCTCTTTCTTTCAATCCGCCCCTGAACCAACGCAATTTTCTGAACCGACGTAACGCCAAACAACCTAATCAGAGAATAAAACCAGCTCACAAGGATTTGTGTCAAAAACAGGTCGACAAATCCCTAGGTCGCAAACTCAAAACACTCAGATAAAAAAAAAAAGAAAAGAAAAAGAAAACGCTTGACCAATTGCAGTTCGACAGAGAAAACCAAAGTGAACTCAATGGCAAGCGAGCCGGAACACGCGATCGAGCGAGAGAAACAAACGAACTGGTCATCAGCTCCCACCGGCGACAGCAAAGTGTTTAATCGGTCAATGCCTCTACACTCAACAACGATAAACAAATGCGACGACAAGTACGAGAAAAAAAAAAAAAAAAAAAAAAATCAGGTGAGCCTTTATCGCCGGAGCCGCTACACTACGAATCACGCTCCAGATATCACGCAAGTTCAAACCGAGAGGCAGATGTCTGCCCGTGCAAGACACACCTGCTTCGTGTTTCGTTTTTAATTGTTTTCATCATTTTCTTTCGCACGTTTCTGGAATTCTTGGGAGCGAGCAAAAGTGCTCGCCCAGCATCTGTGTGCACGCGGAAGCTTGCCCCGTAGCAGTCACGTTTTCGGTTGCCACCTCTCAACTTTAAACTCGGTCGCATCGTATCACCTTTTCGTCGTGAAATACGATACCGCAGTAGAAAAAAAGAAACTGACTACTACCAACCAAGGTGGAAATATCAAAACATATATATATATATATATATATATATATATATATATATATATATATATATATTTATTTTTTTTTTTTTTTGGTAATGGAAAGTGTTGGTACACGGCGACTCACGCGACTGTGTCGATTCTGTCATTAGTTTATTTTATATTTATGTTTATTTTTTTTAACGCTGATAAAATATACGCATATTAGCGTGCAGTGTGTATATTCGAATCTATGTTTCTATGTAATGGAATTATACATAGTGAGACAGGATTACCAAACAACTAAACATATTAATCTTCTTTTTTTTTTCCCCGCTGTTGTTATTGTTGTTGTAAGTTTGTGCCGCAACGTGTAGTAAAAAAAAATACGAAGAAAACTCACAAGACGACAGGACGCCCGACAAGCCCTTGTGGCATTGACAAGTTCCATACAATGTACCGTATTAAATAAACAAATAAAGACATATTATTCATATAAAAAGGAGTGTACGTTTTCGAGGACTCCAGATAACCTGTTCTGGTTCCCGATATGTGTCATTGAGAAATATAAACCCTCTAAACATACGGGGAAAAAAAAAGAGAGAGAGAGAGAGAGAGAAGTAGCGGTCTGTTGATTTGAACGGCATCAGCCGGCGCCCGAGAAAGCAGAGGCGGCGAACAAACGGCCGTCCGTGTACCATTGCTATTGCGGCGGTCGTCGGATAGAGCAGCATGCCCCACGTGTGCATCGAGACAGCGACGACGGCGGCGGCAGCAGAGAGGTGCGTCTACGCGCGCCGCTTCGCAGACACCGGCGGGAAACGCCCTAGTCCGGCGATCGATCGGTCGCTGGGCCGCCCGTGCGTGTTGCCGCCGCCGATTGCCGAGCTGGAGGGGAACCCGACCAGCTTTCCAATCCGCTACAGCTCGGGAAAGTTTCCGGTGTTGACGTTCGGAAACGAGGCTCGAAGCGCTCACGGCTAGCTGGGTCTTCGAAAGCCCGCACCACGAGCGTAAATTAGACTAAGAGAAGCTCCTCAAAGACATGCGTGGACTATACGCGCGGACGTTTCGATCATGACGAGGATGTGCGGTTCTTGGTGGACAAGGGTAGCTATTGGGAAAAAAAGCGACAGTGGGTGACTAAAAATGCGTGTCTGCTTGCGACAAAACCTTGCATGAGGTTGAAATAGAGAAGGGATAAAGAGCGTGTTCTTTCAAATAAAAAACCCAACCGTGTTTTTGAGGTTGCGAGCAATCAGCTGCTTTCCAGCCAAAAGAACAACATTGGGTAAATGGAATGTGTTGCAAGCGTAGAAGAGGAGTTCTAGAGCCGAGAAAGAGAAACGCCAGACGCGGCAAGCGTGGACAGGACGGATCTCGTAGTTACTCTTGTATTGTCCAGACTATAGGGCGCCTTCATGTGTCCTTTCCTTAGGGTAATGACAAGTGACCGCACTATTCCAGAAGCTTGTTGTTGTTGTTTTGAGCGCGTGAAAAAGCATTTTTAGGCGTTAGCTCTTGGCGTTGTCTGTGCTACGGCGGCAGTTTGTTTTCGATGAATTTATTGCTTCGTATTTTCTTTGTGTCATGTGCATCGGGTACGAGAAAGAATGTCATCACCCTAAACGGAAGTTCGAGTCCAGGCGCCACCGGTCGAGATCTGGACGGGTACACGGTGCAATTTGCCGTCGGTCAACTAGCGGGTGACACAACCGCGAGGTTGGAACCGGCCTGCGATCTGCGGGTCGGCACCAGTTGGGAGCCTGCAAATGGGTCCTCAACGAAGCCCGGCGCGTGCCCTTATTAAAGGCAGATTCCGCTCTCCCGTCAAATACTTCCCGCGCTATCCATCAATCACCGGTGCCAATCACCGTGTCACCCTAAACGTCGGACTCGGCCCCCCGCAACGTATTTGCTCACCATCGACACTTCGCAGTCCTGTTCCCGAGGTCCCGAGCGGGACACGCAGACGCTGTCGTCAAGAGGCCGAACCAGGCAAACCCGTCCTGCGACGTTGCCTCGGTCAGCGAGTGCTCGAATATTGCGCGCCACTCCAGAAGGGGGCACGCAGCAGCCTCGCAGCACAAGCCACCGTTCCAACGTTTACGCATTTACAGCCCAGCGTGCGATCTCCGAGCACGCGCATGTTGGTCGCTTCGGGAAGCGAGCAAAGCACGCGTCATACGCACCAACGCTGAAACTGGCCGCGACAAGAGGCACCTTGGTCTATACGGTCGCGCTTACCAGACCTTTTGATTAGTAACGGGCCCTGGTTCAAACCGGTGGCAGGACCGTTTGCCGGAAGACAGTCCGCGGCGGGACAACTGAGAGCGTGGACAGCCAGGACAGCACGAACACCCCAGTGTGCTTCACCGTAAGTCAGAATGCCCACGGTGTATTGTATACGAAGTCGATGAGGCCAGACAATCAGCGCGGCAGCGCCACGTCACGGCGTTGGTCGTCTTTCTGCGCGCGTGCAACTACCGGTTAAACCAATCAAGCACAGCGCACGCGCTGTGACCGAAATTGAGCTTTCAGTAAGTCTGCCCGCGTTTTAGTATTACTTCGTAACCTTCGACTGCGCTCTAAACCTGCGGCGAATTGACGTACAGTCGCGCAAAACAATTCAACAACTGTCGAGGAGATCCGGAGATCCAACTATATATGCTTCATCCGGCGTGTCTTTTTGTACGCACAGTTTAGTTTCTCATTGGTCTCACATTCTGTTGGATCACAACTGCAATGTGTGCGTCTTTGCGACTGATCCGGTGACCTTCGCGGAAACTTTATTTCAAAATACTGCAACCTTTCCCAATGATCAGAAGCGCAGGGAGAGGCGAGTGTCGACCAGCTAATGACCACTCCGCAGCCAATGAGATTTGCGGCAGTCGCCGATCACAATGCCGAACAACCAAGTGAGAAACGTCAAGATAGTGATCCACGCCCCGCACTTCTCGCAAGTGATAAGTACACGGGCATCATTTCAAACTCAAAGACAAATGCGACGTGGTCTGGTGAAACTTCCCTCCAACGCTATGGGAGAGCTTGATACGTGACTGGCGGCGCTGGCCGTGGTTCTAGCTGGCAGTCTGGCAACCTGGAAACGCGTCGGTATTTATAACCCTCTTTGAATGCGATTTTTATGACACACATAGATGGCAGTGACACGTCATCGCAACTGACAGCGTTTCTCGCCAATGTAGGTGTCTTCCACTCTGTACGCTCAATCAGCTCCTCAAACTTGGATTTCTGCAACGATCTCCAAAATAATACCATTGTTACGCCTTTTTCTTGCCTACAAATGACTTTTTGACACCGCCATCACCGTTAAACTTGAGCACCGCGAGCAGCGCCATCAAATAGAGGCACTGCGAACCGCACTATTGCCTCGTTTTCGCTAGGATCGTTTTGTTCGACAGCAAACGAAATTATTTGTAAGTTCCGCCCTTAGATATCAATAAAGAATAACCGGTAGTTGCATACAGTGATCAACTACAGGCTTAACAAATTTTCGGTGTACAAGAAACTTTTTTTTTTTTTTTAGCTATCTGTAATTGTAAATTTGGAGCGGCTTACCCAAAGTGGATTTGGGCAAACGAAAATGCCCCCCTTAACCCCCTTAAGGCACAGTGGTCCCACCTTAGTGGCAACTTTTCCACCCTGTAGAAACTTTGCCCGAAGTTTTGTATTGAAAGACGCTGGGTCATCCTTATACACGACGAGGAGCGTTAATCGCCGGTCTTTTCTACACCGCTCATCCCTTCATTCATTTTCACGACTGGTACTAAAACTAAACATGGATTTTGGTATTCAAAGAGTAATTGTGTTGCCCACGAGGTTTTGCGGCGAATCAGTTCAAAGCTGCAATTGGGTTTTGTGTTCTACTCCTACTAAAAAAAAAAAAAAAAAAAAAAAAACAGACTACGCCGGCGTCTTCACCCTTAAAATACACCCCCCCCCCCCCCCCAAAAAAAAAAAAAAACGTCTTTTCAACTAAACTATTTTTTTTTTTTGCTTTTACGTTGATTAATATTACAGGAAAGTACGACCTATGACGAAGTGGCCTCTATGAGTCGCTCTGCAGCGAAGGGCCTTTTGTCTAACGATCCGTAATCAGTGCCATAACGCACGACACAGCCTACAAGCTTCATGATAATAAAACCCGAGACGTTGTGTTGTGTTCGTCCCCTTTTGTGCTCCCGAGTCTCGGGTTTTACCATGAATCACCACCAGCTAGCTTGTTTTTTTTTAAGTATTGTTGCAGCCTACAAGATCGCAGCGGGTCCCGGTGAGTGTACATTACTGAACTAATCACGAGGAGACGAATCCCAAATATTCGACACCAAGCGCAGTTCTTAAGCTGTGAGCACACATCACTCGGGACATACTGTGCGCAACAAGTATCGCTGGATTTCAGCGCGTTTCGCTCCTTCATCGAAGTTCAGTGGGTGGAGGACAAAATGGTCTCAGTCAGAATGGTCCCGGTCAAAATGGTCCCGGACAAAATGGTCCCGGACAAAAAGGTCCCAAGTGCCAACCCGGACAAAATGGTCCCAGGTGAATTTATCGATACTTTGAGCGCTCTTAATAGGACAAAATGGTTTGGTACTTTTATTTTGACACACGTTCAAGGATAATATCAACATTTTCATTATAATCATTTGAAACAAATTTTAAATCCCTTCTATCTATACCATGTAGGTCTATTTCTCAAAGGTTCTTGATTTCTACCGATATATTCTACGTGTGTAATCAATATCTTTCTATCCCCAGAACCTGTTTTCAAATTAGCGCTATCGAGCTTCAAAACGATATTCGGAATGAAAATCATTACCATACACGTACTACAGGTTCTTGACGTGGTTTTTTTAAAAGAACCTGTCGTACCACGGTGTTCTATTTTTCAGAAACAGCATTGCTCTGTCTGAACATTGTATATTAAAGAAATAAAAAATTGATTTCGCAATTATGAGCGTATTTATTACATAGACCACTTAAGAGACAAGAAGTCGACGCTGCTGAAGCGAAGGCCTAATACGAAAATGTATTCATATGACCCACATTCCTCAAAAAGTCGTTCAAGGGACGGAGCCCTTGCACGTACTTTGTGCACAGAGTTACAAGCCGCTGCTGATATCCATCAAGAGTAGAAAATACAAAAACCTGCAAACAGCAAATAAATAATGCCACGCTGGGACCATTTTGTCCGGAATGGCAGTTGGGACCATTCTGTCCGGGACCATTTTGTCCGGGACCATCTTGTCCGGGACCATCTTGTCCGGGACCATTTTGACCGGGACCATTTTGACCGGGACCATTTTGACCTGGACCATTTTGACCGGATCCCGAAAATAACAGAGAGGATAGGGTCGGCCGGTGTTCGAGATGTCGCATACCGAAGAAGCTGATTTATTCCTTCATTTATTTATTTGCGCGATTACACGAACGCCAATGTTTCTCACAAATTCCATCCAACCAAACACAGTTTGACATGACACAACAGAACGTAAGGCAAACAAAATCCAAACAACACTGTTCTATCCGCCATAAAAAAAAAAAAGAAAAAAAAAGTTTCCATTAGCTTTTTTTGCATACTTTCCCAAATAAAAAAAAAATCATCGAAAAAATAGTCAGGAATTTATAGGGAACGTACAATAATAACAAAATAAAAAAAATCACAAGGCGGTTCGCCTCTCCGCCACTTTTCCTTTGGTTAGATGTTCGTCCTTCGTACAGCCGTGTTTTCTCCTCAGCGAGCGCCGGTTGTCAGCCCCGTCCTCGGGCAGAGCGATTCGGTGACACGCCGGCTCCCTTCATTATTCATCGTCGAGAGCGTGGCCTAATGTAGTGCGCCCGCCCGACAACCCCAAAATGGCGTTGCTGGAGCCGACAGCGGCACACGCGTCTCCCTTCAATTGAACGGTGCACGCGCGCGCCGCAAACCGCCTCGGAGCTGCACAAAAACAGTTCGACAAAAACATCATTTAAAAAAAAAGGTTTTACAATTTTGGAAACCACGTGACTCGTGTACCCCGTTCTGATCGCCATATTTCTGTCCCCCCCTCTCTCTCTTTGGAGCCATAGCCCTGCGGCAGTGCGAGTTGGAAATTACGTTTAGAACGCACAGTTTCCTTCGAGCAATGCCCCCTCCCCCTCCTCTTCCTCAACACGCATAAAAGAAAAAGAAACAACTTTCAGGCCGTGCAAAAAGCTGAGAGCGCGGGTCGAACTGCTGTGCAGGACGGGGTTTAATTACCCACCGGTTGGCGTCTGCAAATACCGCGAATGGAGGAGACCAGCCAGGCACGTAGCCAGGATTTTGATCCGGGGGGGGGGGGGGGGGCACATGCTTCCCCCCCCCCCCCCCCTGGCTACGTGCACTAGCAAACTTCCTCGCCACCCCAGTCAAGCTGTGAAGACGCACTGATGCGACTGCTCCTATAAGTGTAGATTTTTTAAAAAAAATTTGTAGCTTTAATCCTCCACCATTACGAGACGCAGCCAACCAAGAGGGAAGTGGCAAGAACGAATTTGGGGGTTTTAGGCGCCAAACCGAAGAAGGACTGAGAAGTTATTTCGACCACCTGTGGATCTCTTCGTCGCGAAACCGAAACCTCGGTTACACGGCGTTTTTTTCTTCCGCAATAAGCCTTCGTCAGATCAAAGATAACTCGGCCGGCATTCGAACCCGACGCTCGGGGATTCGTAGGCCGGCGCTTTGCCTCGGAGCCCCCGAAGTGGCCGGAGTTTGACTCGAAGGTGTAGACGGCCTGTTTCCTTTCAGATCGCCCGGCAGCGTATCTCCGTCAGACAAAACAAATAGTTCGAGCTCGTTCACGATAAATGTTCCATGAAGCATGAGGTCGTTCTGCGCCGCTTGCAGTGGACAGAACGTCTGCGCACACCTTTAGACGGATCTAAGAAAGTACGGGGCTATTAAAAGAAAGAGCAGATTTCACCCTTTCATTTTAGACGAACTGTAAAGGCAGAAACAGATTCCGCATATCACTAGATAGAGGGAAGTTCGGAATTTAGAAGGTTCTACGGTCCTTGAGGTTTTTTGCACGCAACATGAACACAAAACGTTGGGCGAGGATCAAAACGATCGTTCCTTTCCTACCACATACAATTAACTAAACCTTAGTTATTGAATTCTCAGCTTCAACAATCTATTGTTTCAGATATTGAAGAGAAACAAATATAATTAAACAAACTTTAAAAAAAAATGCTTTTCTTATTTAGTGATGTGCGGGATGTGTTTGTCTTTTACAGTGAGTTCTAAATAAAGGTCTGGAATCTGCTCCTTTCTTTTGAAAAGCCTCATATGCGTAGTACATATTACGCTTGTCGCTGCGCTAAGGCGGGCTTGCGCGATATGACCGTCCGTCCAACTACGACCGAACGACGCGCCGCCCACGCATGCTCTTCCCTTCGCATGTCAACGACTAAAAGCACAAAACAGAAATTAGAATGATAAAAGCCTAGAAATTCCTCGTGCGCGTTTCCAGTGTCCGACCCGACTTTCGACAGTAATTTCCTTCGACGGCGGCCCCGCGCGTACACAAGGTGTTTACGAACGCCACGAAAAGAAGAGATCCGAGAAAACCACCTCCTGTAAGAGCGGGAACACTGAGTACACTCGGTCCCATCTTAAGCAGCACCGTATAGGCAGAGCCTACGAAACATCGCAGCCAATCAGGTGATGTGAGAATGATACACGTGACCTTCGGGTTGGGTGCAGCGACCATCACATCCGCGAAGCGTTGGGCGCTAAGTCACGTGGTGCCCCTCAAAGAACCGGATTGGCTGGGACATTTCGTATAGCATCGGCTATCGGTCCATCCGAGGGAGAAAACGCGGGACAACGGACACGGTTGGCCTGCGTGTCGAGAAGGGCGCCCCTTCGAACGCAACGGCGTGAGACCGCTGGCCGCATTCATCGAACAAAAGCAACGACCGACACAAAGTGTTAAAAAAAAAAAAAAGAAAGGTATACCGCCTGCGTGCCATGAGCTTCGCGTCACCGCGGTTGGCCTCGCGTGATTCGGCCGAGGAATCCCGAGAGCCTCGATCAACGAAACATCTCGGTCATTGCCGAGCCTCTCTGACGTTGCGTATGCACGATCGCGTCGTGGGGAGAATGACAAAGGCGCCGCGGGGGAGTGCATGCGGCTAACCTCGAGCCGTGCCCCGGGAATAGGCGAGCGAAGAGCCGCATATTTTATCGGAACGATCCGTCTTCAACTTTACTTAACGCCGGTGTTGCCAAGAGCTGCGAGGGCGGACAGCTCGGCTGGGTCAGATAGCATCAATTACACAGTCGAGTTGTACGCAGAGACCGAAATTAAGACACCTGCGCTAGAACGTTATATAACGTGTCGCAGTGATAGAACCTTTTCGTAGAACTAGGGTTTACAGACGTGCCAAGGTGCGGAAGATCGAGAGAGCGCGCCATGACGTGCTCATAGCCTTATAGTCACTAAGAGTGTAGTTATAATCAAAATAAGAGCGCCGACTTGACACAACAGAAAAAAACAATTTCATTAAACGTTTCGCCTCCCATGTGGAAGGCATCTTCAGTAGTTACACAGGGAATGCAAGGTTCAACGTCAAGTTAACGCTGTTTATCAGGAATGTCCGTATAAGCGTGGTGAGGGCCGCGGATAAAAACGTTTCGCCTCCCATGCCTCCCGCGAGGGAGGCGAAACATTTAATGAAATTGTTTTTATCCGCAGAACTCTACACGAAGCTTATACGGACATTCCTGATAAACAGCGTTGACTTGACGTTGAACGTTGAACCTTGCATCCCCTGTGTAACTACTGAAGATGCCTTCCACATGGGAGGAGAGACGTTTATTGAATTTGTTTTTTCTGTTGTGTCAAGTCGGTGCTCTTATTTTACTTAGGGCGTCTCCCGACTTTTGGAGTATTTTTGCGTGAACGTGTAGTTGTCCGTGAACGTCCGCCTCGTTTGTATTCCTTCTGTTTAAGTATTCTTCCGGTTGTAACGTAAGACCGCGGTGGTTATTGCGCCTAAGGTATGCGAACAAAGCACCGAGAACCTTTTTTTTTTTTTTGTGGTATAAGTACAAACGCAACGTCAGGCACATCCTTCCATCAAAACTGGGAAAGAGCAACGCTGTCGCGTGAAACGTTTCGAACGCTTCGCACGCGCGCACACACACATAAAAATAAAAAAAAGGTGAAAGTTGAAAAGATTTACGAGTCCCCCGAAAGTTGCGATTTGTCGAGCACGTCTCCCGCCGCCCAGGCAGAGGTGGCAATTTGTCATTCAGGCTACATGACACCGGAGGCAGTGTGTGAACCTCAGACACGACGACAAGGCGCGGCCGTGCGAGTGCGCGAGAGGAACACGAATGCGAAAACGGAAACCACGGCTAATGATTACAAAACAAGCCCGGGAGACTTTTTCTCCGGAAAAAAAGCCCACGCGACGGCGTCAGGGACCCACGTTCCTTATCACCGCGCGCCACTATAGACCTAAGATGACGCAATCTGAGCCTCCGCATAATTGGATCGAAATTCCGTTCCACCTTAGGGCCGATGGAACTAATCGAGCAGCGCCAAAAGTGCGTCGTCACCACGCTCATCCCTTGAGTGCGTTTGCCTAGCCCCGACTAAACCTATCCTGCAAGCTCAATGCGTCGCCATCTTGCGCTTTATTCTGTGCCTGATGGCTTAGTCGCTTTTGGCGACGCTGGATTGGCCCCATATCGAACCGTAGCGTCGGCTGCCGTCCAACCCGAACTGAAACGGAGTATAGACCCACACAGCGTTTACAGCCAAGCCCGCTTTGCCGTGCACACCAAGTGTGGGCAGTGCGCCTGCGCAGAAACCACATTCGGGAGGAGTGAAGCGTTTGCGCATGCGCAGTACCGACAGCAGCGCCACCACAGTGACGTGACGTCAGTGAGCGTAGTTGGTCTATACAGTGTTGCGAGCCTGCCGAGGTTCGGCGTTGGACCAGGTTCAACGTTTTCGAACCTGTAGCGCGAACTTCGACTGAAGTTCGACTATTATATGTGCCTACGCGGAAATTGAGAACGAGCTGACGCAACCTAGGGCGGAGGAGAGTAACGAACTAACTAAACGATTAAACAGTTAGATGTTTATTTTTATCCTGCGCAAACAATAGTAATCATTCGAATTAAAAAAAAAAAAAGCTGCAGTATAACATAGCGACTTGACCCGAGACTGAGGTTTACAACATGACCAAGTAATCACGGAAAAAACCTCTCTGCGTTTGTTTCGCCCTGCAGAAAACCGCAGTCTCGAGTAGAGTCACTATGTTTAACCTTTACCAGCTCGCTTGCACCCTGTTTTTTTTTGTTTTTTTTTTCAGTATATAGTTTGTTGTTTTAAAATTTTCAATTTTTGTGCACTGGTCGGGTAACGCGGTATACAAAACTCGTACCTTGTGGAATTTTGCCGAAGGTTCGAACGTTCAGCGAACCAGTCCGAACCTCAGACCTGACGAAAGTTCCCGAATCGATACACGCACGTCGAACGTGACCAGCGTAAGACTCCGGACGCCATTGTGCGATTACGTGCGTCGAGGTGTCGGCCCCGGCGAGTGTCGTGAACCGCAGATTGCTCCGGTCCCGAGGGCGGCAACCGTCCCAATCCAACCGTGTCCGGTTCATTCGAAGACGCGCCAAAGCAGCAAGCCACAAGCAAGCTCAGCGAATCGCGGTTCACAAAACTGCCGCGTCAGGAGCCAGCGCAGTCTCCGACCAGAAGAGCCAATCAAAATGGAATCTTTAGTCGGCTCAACCGAACAGGAGTTGGGCGCATATCCAGATCAGCGACCCTGTAGCCAGCACAGTGAGAGCCCACGGTTATACCCTGTCTCGTTGGAACTTGGCAAAGGGTGAACGATAAGCCCCATATGGCGTGCCGTGCCGACGGCTCCGATATGCACCGCGTACACGAGCGCAACATTGGAGCGTGACGCAGCAAAAAGCCTGATACTTCTTCGCAGTAAAAGCGAACTCCGGTGGTATATCGTAGTCACGTTCCGATTGGCCCGCCAGGGCCGTAGCTTCCGTCGTACTGGCATGTTATGCGATCACGGCATCCTGGTCTACCCAGCATTTCCTGCTTCAGCACCTAGGCTAAGCGGCGCCACCAGAGCAATACCTCACGTTTGAACAATGCATGCAGCCGCCACTCCCTGGCATACCCAATGTTTCTTGCAATTCAGTCGCTAGATAGCGCCAAACCAAACAGCATTGCAGGTTGCCTGCAAGCGGCGTGAGCATGCCAGCGGCCAATGTTAGAACTAAAACAATTTTTCTTCATCAGTTTTTTTTTTAATAGATTTTTATTTAGGACGCGGGAAGCAAGCCGGGAAGTCCGAGCCGCAGCTCTTACTTTACTTTCTACCCAAGAAAAACGAGAATCTAAAAATTAGTTTTTTTATTCCTCCAAACTGGTGTTTTTATTTTTATTTTCTTTACGAAAAAGAGACAACTTTGTGAAACATAACCACACAACAACCAAAAAAAAAAGCGTTTAGGCAGCTGAAATTTGTTATGCACTACATACTTGAATACGAAAACTCTCCATTCTGATGGCACACAAAAGGAAACGCAGAGTTTCTTTCTCAGAAAAGTTCTGAACTGAACCTGCGCGCTCTTTTCGTTTCCCTTTCGCATATCGTAATCTCAACAAGTTACGCGTATCGCTGTGGAAGTCCAAGACGCGGGCACGATATCCTTGCAAGTGCTTCCCTCGCGCGTGTAGATGCTGTGGTCACGTTAACAAACATTGTTTACCGTCGTGTCAGATGGTACTCCGAACGAAATCAAGGAAAACGGCATCTCAAAATTACCCCTGGACTTTCATAATTTTGCGGACGCCATTTTCGTTTCGTCACCAACTGGATGCAATGACGTCATCGGCTCTCCGGCACGTCACGCCCTTCCCGTTTCCTTCTCTCTACGGCTATCCAGAGGAGAGCTCATTAAATTAACAACCAAGCTCATCTCCAGCAGATCGAGACGCGCGTTTTCGTAGGATATTTTAGAAACGAAAAGTATAAAGAGAAATGTATACGCTTCATTTACGAGATATACCCGGGGAATTCCCTCGGAGACGGCCCTCCTATGTTATCTAAAACATAAATGTAAACCCTGAAACAACAACAACAACAACAACAAAAATGTTTGTTTTTAAGAGCTTGAAATTGTTTTCCGGCCGCTCACGGCTGAAGTGACCGTGTCATTAGAAGCGAACAAAAACAGTAAAAAAAAAAAGGAATATACAAGGAGAACGAAGGAAGCGAGAACGGCGTCAAGAACGTCGATTAGCGTGGAAGTAAAACGAAAAAAAGAAAAGAGAAACAGAAGAACAAAAAACGCGCTTCCGTTTTTTACGGAACCTGTTCGCGTGAGGAAAAATCTGTTTCCGAAAGGCGACACAGCGGAAACCCAAGGCTGACTTTCGGAGAAAGTAAAGGAGGCAGACCACAAAAAAAAAAAAAAAAAGAGTTGGAACATGGAGGAAGGACACACACGAGTGAAAAGGCGCTAATGCATGTTCCCAACTGCGCGCTAATCTTCCGAGACGAAGCGGGGGAAACGGCAAAACAGGAAAGACGATGATACAAACTTTCGGGGGAAAAACAAAAGCTAAAATATATACATAAAAAAAAGAAAAGATTTTTCACCTCGTGGTTGCCCAATCAAAAAGGCCCTCGTTCGGGAAACATCGCAAAGGGTGAAACAGTGAAAGTGTGCCACGGGTACCAGTCGGTTCTCTTCGAATCGAAACAATGCGGACGTGAAGAATCATTCACACAGTTGCGTTTGACTGCGTTACGACTGTTTGCGTCGAACTGTTGCCATGGCGACCCTTGCGACGAACCGATGGGGAGGCGCCGTGCTGCACGAGGCAACGCAGCACAACGCAGGCGACGCAACTGCGTGAAGGAGGCTTTCTCCGGGTAACTTATGGCGCTGGCAAGGAGTGAAAGGGTTGTGTACTCCGAGCCTCGACTCCGCGTGAAAGTAAAGACACCGCAAACAAGAGCCGCTAACACGTTTTATCGATGCTGAGGCGCATTACTCATCCGACGATGCCTGGTCCTGGCATCAAACCATGACGGCACGTCTTTCGGTTCTCCTTTTTGCCTGTACGTATTGCGCCTTCGAGCTGAGAAAGCGAAAGCCATTTTTTTCCCACCGTGCCTTCCTTATGGATGTACATTACCAAAATGTGCGATAACATTTTATTTTATGACACAGTGACGACGTATCACCATATTGCCCGATAAAGGCGAGGCACACATATTATGCGATGCCAACATCGAATATGGACTCGAGAAAGAAGTTAATTTATACATAAAAATGGCGATACGACATTGTGTCATTCAAAGCTGAGATTTCAAAATAATAATAATTAATAACCACAAGCATAAATAATAACTAGCGCGTCACAAAAAAAAAAAAAAAGGTATCTATTTAGCGTAATCTGCTTAGTGAAAAGAGTACTCGACGATGTGCACTCTCACGTAAGGTCGGACCTCCAGTCCCGTTTATTCGTGTTCTGGGCCGCCGTACCTGTTCACGAACTGATAAAAGCTTCGACGATAGTCCGAGCCCCGGCCCCACATATTGGTCGACAAATCTCTTCCACCGCAGCCTTCTGAATGCATCATCCCTCTCGAAACCGACCAGCAAACACTCCAAGTGTCAAAATTAGTAACCACTATACCGAATAACCGCCCGCGAACTTTACTGCACGCCATTAATTTTCACCGAAAGAAAGATCACTCGCTTTTTGTCAGCCGGCACAATGCAAAGAAAAAAGGCGCCCAAAACGAGCACGATGGCGACGTCTGTTCCGACGCGGTCGCCCAGCTCATACACCACACACCAGACGCGGTGGTCGCTGCACACATGATAACATGCCTGACGCATGTTCAAGCATGTTCGCTTCAAACGTGTCTGCAGACAGTTTTTGTACGACCAATGTGACCGCCGTATACGAGGAAGAAGCACGCTTCAGACTGTCTTTTCCTTGACGTATCAGGAGTGCGACCTCGGCTTAAGGGATCAGTGCACTGTGGCTAAGCACAAAAAAAGGAGTAACGCAACCCAAAGAAAGGCGCGTCATCCAAAGCGCGAGCAAATCGCCGTCGATGCGCAACGTCCGCTTTCCTTTCGTGACCCATGGGTATTCAGAAGCGCCGCAATGCCCGCGCGCTCGGCTGCACCTCGGACGAACGAGGCGCTCACGCTCGACTGCTTCCTCCCTGCTGCAAAGCCAGGCAGTGTAGAGCCAGGCAGTGTTCCGTGCAACCGAGACGCCGTGCACACGAACACAACCGCGCGGGGGCCCTCGAGACCTTTCTCCGCCCGCGCACGGCGAGGCCGGAGCAGCGCCGGGACGTGGAAGCAACCCAGGAGAACCTCGAGGGCGCCCCCACTGGGAATATATACAGTCCCGACTCTATGGTTCGTTTTTTTTTGTTTTTTTTTTTTTTCCAGTTGAACACGCGCGAGGCAAGGTGCTCATATACAGACTGACATAGCTGAAAGCGAGGCGTTATACTGTCATAGCAGTTTCACGACAATAGACCTTTTGCTAAATTACCCGAGCACAGAAGGATCATGGTGCGAACGGACCGAGCGACTGGCAAGCGCTGACACGGCACATTCGTGGCGGCGGATTACTTTGTTTGGCCCAGGAGCGCAGCAAACGCTACGATTGGTTTCACAGTGCAGGTAAAGGTATACGGGGCCCGCCAAATCCAATCACGAGCCAGTTATCAAACACGCGGTATATTTCTCTCCAATCCGCATATCCAGCGCCAGGAAAGGACATTCCTATAGGCAAGAACGTTACATACACAACTCGGAACATACACCAATGAACACGTACAACATACGGAGGGCAAGAAGGGGAGCTAAAAGACATTTTCTCGAGCTGCCAACAGTACACAGTACAGCTCAGGAAAAGAGTACGACTTCCATCCGGGCAACAGGAGCTCAAGCGTCCACCACTCAATAACTACCCTTTCCAACATGTCGCAAGCAAAGTGTCTAAAGTGTTCCGATTAGTGCTAGCTTTTAAACGCACATCCAACCTCTAGACTGCTCGCCACTGCGATTCCCCAAGCACTAAAACCTCGAGACAAGTCAAGCACTAAAACCTCTTTTCCAAGGCTGTTTCTGTCTGGAGGCTTCTTGCGACTACGACCCAATTATTTACACAAACCCCTTCTCTCTCCACATCTTTCTCTTCCCCCTTGAACTATGCAAGTATTGGTCCTCATAGCACAGGGGGATAGCAGTTCGCGTCAGCATTAATCCCTCTTTCGTGTACCTACTTCTTTTTTTTCATATTTTTACGCCGAGAAACAGTCTTGGGAGAGTTTGGGAAAACGATGAATTCCGTGCGCACGATTTTCCCGTATAAAAACATAACATAAAAAAAAAATCGTTTTGGAACGCGCTACTTCCAAAAGACTTGCAACGGAACGCACTCCCACGCCATTTCGGGCGATACACTATACCACCCCGAGGGAAGAACACGGAGAGACTGCGATCGAGTTAAGCCAGGCAGATACTCGCTTTAAATCCACGAACCGCAAACTCTCCGAACTTTGCGACGCGGGCGCACCGCGCGAAACTGTATAACCGCAAAGCCGCTCTCGTGTATACACTCCCGTTTCACCTTAAAGACCGACCTACGGAACCATTTTCCGCAAGGTAGGAAAATGCTAGTGATGGACCGAATCTGCCGAACTTCAGATTCGGCAAAGTTCGGCATATGCCGAACTTTTGAAGGAAAGTTCGGCAAAGATTCGGCAAAAATTCGGCAAATGTCTGCGCACGCGCGAGAACGCGACGGGGCCATGGATTGCAAATGGACGCCGTGCGGTCGTGTAGTTACCCTCGTACAGTGTAGAACAACCAGCGGTTACGGCGAGGTGTGGGAGTAGGCAACACGGTAACTGGCGTTTGTGAGCCCTTGCGAGTGTGGTTCTCTTTAATAGTTCTGTCTCAAGAACAGAAGATCGACCAATAATTTATGCAGTCCACTGCGCAAGTGACAGGTGATGCGGTAGTTTCTGGATGACGTAATTTTCATTTGACCTTTTTAGTGATGCAACGAGGTAGTTGAAGCATTGACTCACAGTTACTTTAAAGCACTCCTTGCAATTATAGCAATCCTGTTTTTGGCTCACAAGAATTTTGTGCCAAAACAAAATAATATTGCTTTTTAATTAGCGTTATTTCGCGGTTATTATGTATCTATATAAAACTAAACACAGAACTATTGTGCTCGACGTTGCACATCCGACATCCCTAACTCTTCCCATCTTCCTAAACGTCCGTGTGTGACCTAACACCAGAAACCGGCACTTTAAAGGTTAAACGCGAGACGTTGCGAATATGGGACGCACACTTTCATGCAAAGCTGACGTGAAGTGACTCAAATCGAAAGACATGCATATTGACAATAATATTGTTATTTTTTCTGGTGAAGGCTCAGTAACCGTTGCATTCATTTTCGCGCACGAAACGGTGATTCACAGAGAAAGTAAAACCGCAGCCTTTGTGTTTACACCACACACACTTGCAGGCTTGCGCTGATGAGGCTTCGAAACCGAAACTCTCGTAGCGCGATTCGTGACTGCGCTCGCTGCTATCCAACGTTGCTACTCCCCAACCTCGTTGTCACGCCACTTCTGCAAGAAGTCACTAAAATTGCCAGTAAACGCACAAATACACCACCGATACAATTATCTTGTAGAATATCACCTTATTAAGTAATAACTGCGCCAATATGCATTACATGTTGCATTTAAGTTAAGAAAAATGCAACATAAAACCTTTTTTCGCCAGAAAAAACGAAATATCAACGTAAGTCTGGTAACATTGTATTTTTGCCGAATCTTTGCCGAATCTTTAGATAAGTTCGGCAAAAGTTCGGCTTTGCCGAATCCCAAGATTCGGCACCGAACTTTCGATTCGGCAAAAGTTCGGCCCATCACTAGAAAATGCCCCTCGCGCCCCTCCTCTTCTCACCCTCTCCCAAAAGTCACGTGATGGCAGGGGCTTCTTTCGTGTCGGCTTAAGCCCCTGCCATCACGTGACTTTTGGGAGAGGGTGAGAAGAGGAGGGGCGCGAGGGGCCTTTTCCTACCTTGCGGAAAATGGTTCCGTAGGTCGGTCTTTAAGATGGACCGCACAGGACGACATGCGAGCGATCCGAGCCAATCCGATGCCGTGCGAGTGTCACGTGACCCTCAAGAGGCGCGCGGGACGCGTCGTCCCGTGACACGCTCATAGCCCCGGATTGGCTAGAGATGGCTCGTAACGTTCACTGCGGTCCATCTGAGACGAAATATATATATATATACTGTAAAACCCTTAATGTTCGCGAGCCCTTAATTTTCGCGAACTTCGCGAATTGAAGAATTCGCGAAATTTAAGGGCACGCGAAAAATTCGAACCTTAAGAGTTTCAATGCAGGCGCCTGGATTTTGCGAAATTTAGTGGCCGCGATTATGTCCTCTGTGACCGATTCGCGAAAAATAGGGGCCGCGAAAATAAAGGGTTCTACAGTATATATATATATGTAAATGCTCGTCTTAGGTGTTTTTACGTCCGCGGAAGAGACAATTTAGGCGCTCCGACCAAAGCGACTGTAAAATTAAGGGGGAGACGGTTGGAAGAGGCTAGGCGCGCTTTGTGCACGGAACTCAGTCTCGAAATCGGCTTTAGAGAGAAGAACGGGGCGCATAAATGCGGGGCGAAATCGGCGAACATTCAAAGCCTGCAGCTCGTCGCGCAGTGCAGCGGGCTCATGGATGCGCGACGCGTTCACCATTTTTCTCGCTTCCTGGAGCGAAACGTCGCATTAAAACTTGGTCGCGCTATTGTTGCCGCCAGCTTTCTTCGAGCACACACGCAATGCAACAACAAACTCAAAATGCAACTTTCTTTTTGTGTGTGTGTGTGTGAGGGGGGGGGGGGGTTGCTTTGAAGGGCTTAAAGGCGCGACGACATAAATAAACTAGATTCCGCCTTCTAGCGCCGTCTCCACGCACGTCAATTCGGACAGATAAAAACACCAAAAAGAAATCTCCAAGAGCATCTTATCAAGCAGCAATGACGAGCAAACAGCAAACATACTTTAAAAGGCAGCGACGCAAATATCCTGCCAAAGTCATAAAACAAGAAGCGAACCTCTAAAAAAAAAAAAAAAAAAAAAAAACGTTGAAAATACACGGAAACGTAAAAAAAAAAAAAGAGAAGCCGCTTGACCATTTGTTATCTTTCACAATTAGACGTCATATTGGAGGAGAGTGGAGAGCAACAGTAAGCTTCCAAAACTTTGTTGAATAAATAGCTAAGCTGTAAAATTTGTTTTTTTCTTTTTAGACGGCTGTAGCCATACATGTACGTAGCGCGTTACAAGTAACGAGTTACTTGTACCTAGTTACTATTTTCGGTAACGAGTAACGGTATTTAGTTACTTTGAAGGCCAAGTAACGAGTAACGGTATCTCGTTACTTTTGAGGAGTAACGTGTACAACACCGCTTAAACGGCCTTGTTTTTATTCTGACCTGAGTATGCGTCTATTGTAACAAAGGCAGATGGGCAACCCGAAAAACAACTAACCAGTATGACAGTACGGCAACGTATATCGCTGAACACGTCAGTCGAACGGTTCGACTGACGTGTCCAGCGATAAACGTTGCTGTACTGAACTCTACAGCTGGGAATGTCCTTCACCCAGCGAGCACAATCAGGTTCGTTGGGTGAACCTTCTAGAAACGGGTACGGACCCAATGTAAACCCGGAGGTTGCAAACACGGAGAGGCACATAACCCAAGGCGCAGTTCTCGAAGATTCACCAGCTCTTCCTGAAGCACAACACTGCCGTTCCTTCGAGCGCGTCAGTAGACCGACTCTTCAGCGTCGACGGAGATGTATTTTCAAGGAAGCGGGGAAACATAACTGATGAAAACTTCTACAGGCAGCTGCTGCTGAAGGGCAATGACTACTAAAAAGAAAACAATAAACCATGAAACAAAAACAGTTGTGTATTTGGTCGTCAAAGTAACGTGGAAAGTAACTCGTTACTTTTGAGGTAACTCACGCGTTCCTTTCGGTAACGAGTAACGTATTTAGTTACTTTTTGAGCGAGTAACGAGTAACGGTATTTAGTTACTTTTTTGGGTAACGTGTACATGTCTGGCTGTAGCCTTTTAATTGAAAAGCTGTAGCTTTTCAGCTGAAAAGCATTGAAAACCTGCAGAAAAAGCGTCTTGGAGACGACAGAAAGTCTGTCGCCTTTCTTATTACAAAGTGGGCCAATATTCAAAAGAAAGTAAACAGGAAAGCTAGAGAAAGTCAGATGAAAAGCTATTGACATTTTATATTCTCTGATGACTTTTTTTAACAGCCTTTCAACAAAAAACCATCACAGTTTTTTGCAAGGGAAGAGCTTTTGTGCATGCCCAGAACTCATTTCACAGCCCAGTGGACCAGGATGGCAGCGCGCAGAAGGCGAGTATTTATTCGAGCGGTCTATTATACGTATACATACGATCAGCCAGTATTTTGGAACCAGCATCTTCTCCCTCGCAACTGTCATCCAGTCAACTTTCGTTGACTGGATGATCGTACTCGAAACCCCAACCGCGTGCATCCAGTCCCATTACCCCTGCTTCACATTTCGACCGCCAGGCCGGGCCAGTTTTCGTTGCACACTTGGATAGCTCGTAGCTCCTCTCTTCCCGCGTTTCCATTTCTTCCGCTGGGTTGCGTCGCCTCCTTCGCATCATTCAACGTTATAGCGCAACGGATACTATTTGGCTGTAGGTGGCGCAAGCCACCACCCGACCCCAAGGGAACTGCCGTCATGCATCCCTCCATCCATTCTGAACAGCCAGCATTGAGACCGGTCCGCGCGGGCAATGGGTGCGTCCATAAATGACTCAGTCGCAATCAGCGGACGAGACAAGCGGAGGGGACAACTCCCTGAGCTATAAAAGCGGTCTAGACGCATAACTCATTCGGTTTTACGCCCCCCCCCCCCTGATCTACGCGTAACAAATAACAACAGCAAGCGACACACGACGTGCACCAAATCCTCCCCGAAACAGGGTCACTCTTCTGTGTGTCGTTTACGCGCGGGAGACGGATGATAAGGGGAAAAAAACCCCGGCGTTTTTACGAGGTTCGCTTCAAGCGAGAACCGAAACAAACCCCCCCTGCGCGACACTGTTAGCTCAAACGCGACATCGGCGCTTTTTCACATTTCACTTCGAAAGGGTACTGGGTGGCATCAAAATTTACCACTTAGGTTAGTACCGCTAGCCAGCACTTTTCACCAATATAGAAGTATCGATGACCACTCCTCCAATACTGAGAAAAAAATACAGAGAAACCCGGCGATGGGTTGTTCGCGCCAACAGCGTCGCAAAGTGTGAAATTCGTGTGCATATAGTATAGCGGTGTTGTACGAGGCTATAAGGAGGAAAAAGATAATAAATCCATTCTGATTACTATTAGTCAAAGATAACACGAGTAGTACTTGGTTTATAACCCTGTTGAATTAACCTGAGACTGGGGTAGAGAAGAAACATCAAAACGTAGAAGGGACAGGAAAAAAACAGGACAACGTCTCAAGATGTCGTCCTGTCTTTTTCCTGTTCCTTCTACGTTTTGATGTTTCTTCTCTACCCCAGTCTCAGGTTAATTCAACATGGTTAATATTCACCAGCTCGCCTGCACCGTTAAGATATTTTCTTGGTTTATAACTTGATTACCGGACATGATGAAAGGGTCACTGAGAGAAAAAAAAACAAAAAAAAACGAAGCCCCGTTCGATTCAGGAAATAGATACCATAAGTTAAAACTGAAATTTCGACAAAAATGCATACATTATTTTTAAAGTAACCGAAAACGTAATTAGGCAACAAAAAGCGCGTCCGCTCTGCTCTCTGATAGAAACCCTCGTCGAGCCTCGGTAAACAAGAGAGCCGATTTCCCTGGATAGAGCTCTCCCGTTTCGACGTAGTAACTTGGTACAGGACGAAACCTACGGCTCCGACGAGCCAACAAAAGCGTCGTCAAAGCGAGTCACAACGTATACCATCGAAGTGCACTCCTCCTGCGACGCGCTTCTCTTCGCCACTCTCATTGGCTCACGCGAACCGCAATTTTCGACGTTCGCCAAGCTGAGCTACGGAGCATGCGGAGTCTTCCCCTGCTCCGAACCCAATTTTCGCGGAGTGCCTGCCTCCGGTGCCGCGTGGTGTAGCGACTCCCCGCCAACTCCCAGAGGGCGCGCGAAGCGCCGAGTCTCAGAAAGATGAGAACGACGACAAAACGGCGTGTCGTATGTATGCCGCATAAATATTTTTCTTTTCTCTTTCCCCGAGAGGTAGCCCATGAATGCTGCACTTCCGACAATGAAACTCGAAACAGCGCGTTGTAGGCGGCAGGTATCGTTCGTCATTGCCAGTTTAGATGCGAAAACAAACGACATGATGTTCCCCTTGGGTTGCGCCAATCATTTTAGAACCGTCTGTCCTAGATTGTGGCACCCAAGTTGGCTGTGTTCTTCTAGATTTTAGCGAGGCTTTTGATAAAGTTCCTCACCAGTTGCTTTTATTAAAACTTAACAAATTGTGTGTTGATCCCAGGCACGTAGCCAGGGAGGGGGGGGGGGGGGGGGGGGCATGGGGCCTGGCCCCCCCCCCCCCCCCCCCCCGAAATCTTCCATTCTGCTGGGACCTCCTCTCCCCCCTTCCCCTCATACAGCATTTTGTCATTTTGGCTTTATTTCGGTTTTGCACGTGCAATCGCTAAAACATAACCGAAGCCAGAACAATCGACACCACAGATTCAACAATATTTGTCGTGGTCGAGATAAGATTGATTGAACTGCGTAGGTTTATTCTAGCATAACAAAACAGGTAGGTGTGAGTCGTGCCGTGTCTGGCCGCAGTCTGGTGGAGAGAGGGTCCGCGCGCGGAAGCGGCGGGCAGAGTCCAGAGTCACCCGGCGGCGGTGGCGATGATGATGACGGCGGTGGCGATGGTGATGATCTCCCGACACCTCCCCCACTTTGAAAGAACACCACTCACACTTCCCCAAAGCGGTCAGGTGGACGGCTTATACGTCCACTCCTTGTGACGGCAGGCGCCACGGCCGGTTGCAGGTGTCCTTTTGTTCGCCGTGTAGTGCCGGTCGTCGTCTGCACCACGTAGGAACGGGATTGAGGCGCTGGTCCTAGAATGTGGCCGTAAGACGCTGCTTCCGTCAGAATTCTGACCGCAGTTCCAGGTGAAAGGGTGTCGAGCTCACGTGTTCTGCGGCGCTCGTCATAGTGTTGGCGCATCTTCCCCTTGTATCAGGCATTTCTGGAGCGAAAGTCAGTGGTGTCCCAGCGAGGTTGGAGAGATTCTGGTTTTACTGGCACGTTTGTGCGCAGTCTTCGTCCCATGAATAGCTCCGCTGGCGCGTAACCTTCGATTCCCGGGGTCGCACGCTGGGCCAGCAGTGTCTTGTGGATGTCTGTCGATTTCGCAAGGAGCTGCTTAGCCGTTTGGACTGTCCTCTCGGCCTCCCCGTTGCTCTGTGGGTAGTACGGGCTTGACGTTGATTGGGTCACGCCCCATTCCTTCAGAAACACTGCGAATTCGCGTGAGGCGAATTGCGGTCCGTTGTCTGTTCGGAGAATTCACGGCGATCCATATCGTGCGAACATTGGGTCGAGGACGGCGATGATGTCCCTGGTCGTCGTCCACCTCAGAGGTTCCAGCTCGAAGAACCTTGAATAGTAATCGACAGCAATCAAGTAGTTACTGCCTTCGTGGACGAAAAGGTCCATGCCGACGACTTCCCATGGGTAGTTTGGCAGTGGAGACGCCATAAGCGGAGGTTGACCTGGTTTCCGGTGTTCTTGACAAACGGGGCACTTTCGGACGAAGCTGTCGATGTGGAGCCCAATGCCTGGCCACCAGACTGATTCTCGTGCTCTGGCGCGGCATTTTGACACACCCTGGTGACCTGTGTGAAGCTTCTCCAGGATTTCGAAGCGTAGGGCTTTCGGTATGACGAGCCAATTGCCATTGAACAACAGTCCGTCTAGTAGGGCTAGTTCGCCGGCGACTTGGTAGAATTCGCGGACTCCTTGAGGAAGCCTCATTTTATCCGGCCATGTCCGGAGGGTGTACTCGATTACCCTCTTCGTTACCGGGTCTGTCTGTAGCTCGTTTTAGATGCGATCGAGCATTTCTTGGGAGGCTGGAAGCTGTTCCAGCGTTAGGAACTCGTACTCTCTGGTGTTGAGTTCCCTTGTTCGACAGGCTGTGTCGGGTAACGGCTTGCGTGAGAGCACGTCGGCTGAGTGCATCGCTTTTCCCGGAACGTGTCCTAAGGTGTAGTCGTACTGGAACAGTCGCATTCAGAATCGCTGCAGTCGTGGACTCAGCTCGTCGAGTCGCTTTGTTGTCATGAGAGGAACCAGCGGTTTGTGGTCTATCTCAATGTGAAACTGCAGTCCTAAGATGTACATGCAGAAGTGATCAAATGCCCATGTGACCACGAGCGCTTCTTTCTCGATTTGAGCGTAGCAGAAGAAGAAGAAGAAGAAAATTAGGTGTTTATTGGCACAGCGGCAACTAAGGCCATAGTGTGCCAAACACAGGGTAAGTTAAAGGCAATACTGAAAAGACCTATAGTAGGTAGCTCCATTTTAAAACTATGGGGAATGAATGCTTAATACTTTACAAGATACAGGCCTATTAAGGCCTTCAGAAATTTTTAACCGATGCTCCACTAACCAGAGCCACTCTAAAGAAATTTCATTCACACTAAAGAGTATGGGAGAATGTGCCGACGATACAAGATCGCCGGCTCTCTGCCACCGCTAATCTTCAGGCAAACGTAATAGAAATGAAAACAAACCAAAATTCATAGCCGATGTAGGATGCCAATGCTATCTAAAAACTTAAAGACTTGATGGTGCGGCACAAGAGGTTCGTCACCCAATAATAATGCCGGGTGAAATGGGACGTGATTGCGGAAAAAGGTAGAGAAATAAGTGGTGCGTTCGTGATGGTACTTAGGACATGTGATAAGAATATGCATGACACTCAACGACTCGTTACAGTATTCACATTTCGGAGCTGCCTCTGCCCGTAGGAGGTACCCATGCGTGAGATGGGTGTGTCCCAATCTCAGACGACAGAGCACAACCTCAAAGAAGCGCTCCCTGTGTCGGCAACTTGCCCATTCCCGCAGGGTAGGTTTCACGCAATGAAGCTTGTTGTGTATTTCAGTGTCCCATTCTAATTGCCAGTTTTTCTGGATTGCTCTTTTAAGACTGTGTTTGTAATCAGTGTATAGAATGTCCTTGATATCCACTTGCCTCTCAATGCACGTACTGGCAGCTCTATCAGCATCCTCATTTCCCTGAATACCGACATGACTAGGCACCCAACAGAAATTGATGTGTAGGTGTGATTTTGCTGCAGTGTGCACAATGTTCCGGAGCCTAGTAACGAAGGTATTCTTTGATACTTCTAAAGAAGCAAGCGCCTTTAATGCGCTGAGGGAGTCAGAGTAGATAACAGAATACTGGATAGAGTTTTTTATAATGAATTCAACAGCTAAAATTAAAGCGTATATTTCTGCAGTAAAGATTGAGGCCCTGGAATCAAGACGTCTAACAACCTTCCATGTCTTGCTTATAACGGCACAACCAACAACAGAGTCACTCTTAGTACCATCTGTGAAGAAGCTCCTACAGTTGCTGTACGTATAAGCAACCTGGGAAAACTCCTGTTGAAGGGCAGCAACAGGAGTTTGCCGCTTATTATATTTAATCAGAGTAAAATTGATTATGGGTGCTATGCACTCCCAAGGAGCTACTGCAGGTGGGAGTTGAGCAACTAGGCTGAAACTGTCAAGGTTGTACGCCTGCGAATATGCTTTAATTCTCTGCGTAAAAGGGGCTACGACAGATGGCTTGTTCTGGAATGTGGTTTCATAGCGAGAATCTTGGATTGCTTCTTGGATTGGATGAGAAGGGATAGAGCGAATTCTTAATACATACTGGAACCCTAAATAAAATCGTCTCTTTTCAAGTGAATATTCATTACACTCAGCATACAGGCTAGGTATAGGGGACGTCCGAAAAGCACCAGTGGAAAGCCTCAGGCCTTGATGGTGGATCGGGTCTAACACCTGAAGGGTAGATTGGCGTGCGGATCCATATACAACGCATCCATAATATAATTTTGAACGGACCAAGCAGCGATAGAGACGAAGGAGGCATTCCCGATCGCTACCCCAAGACTTGTGTGAAAGCACCTTTAGGAGGTTCATTGACCTTGAGCACTTCTGTTTCAGGTTAAGTATATGACTACGGAAATTCAACTTTTTATCAAATATCACTCCTAGGAATTTGTGTTCATTACGAACAGGAATTGCCTGACCCCTTAAGGTCAGGCAATTCCTGACCTTAAGGCCGGCCCCTACGTAATGAAAAGTTGACACATGCTGACTTATCTGGTGAAAAACTAAACCCATTGGCATCAGTCCCACCTCATCAGACTGTTGATACCCAGCTGAAGTTGCCTCTCGCAGACTGAAATGTTGCACGAACAGCAAGAGATCTGCAAGTCATCCACGTAAAGAGAGTAGGAAAGTGACTGTGGGATAGACCTTGCAATAGAGTTCATTTTTATTAAAAACAGTGTAACGCTAAGGACACCACCTTGTGGAACTCCATTCTCTTGGACAAAACTACGAGAGAAAGTATCTGTCTTCCAAGAAGCTTTTGATGAGTGAGAGCATTTGGCCACGAATTCCATATGAGACAAGATCGCTCAAGATTCCATACCTCCATGTTGTGTCGTAAGCCTTCTCTATATTAAAAAAGACGGAAACACAATGCTGTCTATTAACAAAAGCCTCACGAATAGTTTTCTCAAGTCCGACTAGGTGGTCCACCGTTGATCTGTGGGCACGGAAACCGCACTGAAACTTGTCGAGGAGGTTATTTTCCTCTAGAAAATGGACCAATCTTGAGTTTACCATCCGGTCAAAGGTCTTCCCCAAGGAACTGGTGAGGGCTATGGGCCGGTAACTTGAGGGTAATGATGGATCCTTTCCTTGCTTGAGGAGCGGGATAACCTCAGCTCTTTTCCAAGAATCTGGGAAGACACCTTCTCTCCAGATCTGGTTAAAAAAGTTTAAAAGCGCCTGCAGGGTATTGGAATGCAAATGCTTGAGCATACAGTAGTGAATTCGATCGGGTCCCGGGGACGTATTTTTACTTTTATTTAACGCTGCCTGTAACTCTCGAAAAGTAAATGGACTATTATAGGGTTCTCGTAGTCCTCCAGAACAATTTATTCTCTTCTTCTCTACAGCACTTTTATGCTTTAAAAATGCTGCCGAGTAATGCGATGAACCTGATACAGATGCGAAGTGCTCCCCTAGAATATTGGCCTGCTGCTCAAGGCTAGGCAGTACACCACCTGGCAGAACAAAAAGCGGTATGGAGAAGGCTCGATAATCCCCATTAATCTTATGCACTTTTTCCCAGACAACTTTTACACTGGTGTGACTATTAACGGAGGAGGTGTATTTCTTCCATGTCGTCTTTTTTGATTGACGACGAACATATCGAGCCTTCGCCCGAGCCTGTTTGAAGGCTAAAACATTAGGAGGGGTCGGGTACCGGCGTAGCACATCCCATGAGCAATTTTGTTTTTTTCGAGTCTCACTGCACTCCTTAGTCCACCAAGGCTTCGGCTTAACAGGAAGGCGTGTAGAAGACTGCGGAATAGCTTTCTGAGCTGCCTCAATTATAGAGGCAGTAAGGTATTTGCAGGCATCATTCACATCCAAGCCAACTAAAGTTTCAGGGTTAATCTCAGATGAACTTTCAAACATGGCCCAGTTTGCCTGGTCTACTTTCCAGCGTGGCGAACGTGTCATGAGAGAGGATGAAGGAGCAGTGCACTTTAAAATAATGGGGAAATGGTCGCTACCATATGGGTTAGGATCCACATGCCATGAAAAGTTAGGAAAAAGTGTGGCAGTCCCAATAGAGAGATCAATGCATGATGAAGAAAGGTGTTGACAGCTAAAAAAGGTAGGTTCACCAGTGTTAAAAAGACAAAGTGTTCGCGAGAATAAGACAGTCTCAATCATTTTCCCTCGGATGTCACGACGTGTGCTCCCCCATAGAGGGTTGTGACAATTAAAATCGCCCATCAAAAGGAATGGCTCAGGAAGCTGGTCTAAAAACGAATTAAAATCTGAGGATTTCAAAGTAAAGGATGGTGGTAAGTATAAAGAGCACACTGTCAGAGCTTTGTGAAGCATGAACCGTACAGCCACTGCTTCCAGTGAGGTAGACAGTGGAACCTGTACGCAGGGCACTTCTCTCGGGAGAACCACCGCAACTCCTCCAGAAGAACTGACTGAGCACGGACGATCCTTCCGGAATACCTGGTACCGTCTGAGGAAGTTGCTATGGCTGAGGTTTAAATGAGTTTCCTGCAAGCAAAGCACACGTGGCTTGTGTTCCTCCAGCAAAAACTCCACATCATCCAGGCTACTTAGGAGCCCTCGAGAGTTCCACTGCATTAGGACTGAAACCATTATAAAGATATAAAATTACGAGCACACGGGTGAAGAATGAAAGAAGTGTAATCACTTCGGAGGGATCACAGGTTTTTTAGTTTTTTGTTTGGTCTTCGGATTCTGCCACTCCATCTCCTCCTGGTAAGACCTAGGGGTAAATGGGGAGGTGGACGGGGCAGGAGCCCCGCTCTCCTGAGCTCCGCAAGCAGGCTTGCTTGCTGGCTTGGGAGGGTCCGAGCTGCGAGAACCTAACCCGCGGCTGCGACCGGAACCTGACGGGAGGGTGGCAGATGTACTTGGGAAGAATTCAACCCCATCCATCTGCTCTGCCTCCTTTTGTGTTACAGAAGCTGCATGAGGACCATGCAGCTCCTTGGTTGCTGGCGGTCTCTCCAGAGAGTGAGGCCGAGCGCCTCGCTTTTTCTCCCTGGTAGGAGACCGCGCGGACTGTACAGGCACAGCAGGCGCTGGCCTGTCTTGGGACGTGGGAGCAGCTGGCGAACCCCCTCCGCGAAGAGAGGGAGCCCGCTGCCCCTGGGTAGGCTTTGGGGTCCTGAGGGCGGCAGCCAGGTCTTCGAGCAAGACCTGGGTTGCCCTCGACTCCATACGTGGCGCAGGACCCCGGCGCGCCACGTCGGCATACGAGCCTTGTGCAAGGAATGACCAGCGTTTCTTAGCCTCAAGGTATGTTATGTTTTCTTTAGCCTTCAAACTCAGGATCTCCTTCTCCTGCTTCCATAGGGGACAAACACTAGAGTAGGCTGCATGGGTGCCCTTGCAGTTGGAGCAACACACAGTGTTTTCACAGATGTCTGCAACATGTTCGTTGCTGCCACACTTGGCGCAGATCTCTTTTCCACGGCAGCTCCTAGACCCATGCCTGAACCGCTGGCACCTGAAACACCTTTGGGGGTTCGGCACATAAGGACGAACACGGCAGTTCAGATAGCCTGCCTTCACTGTTGCTGGAAGACTATGCCGTTCAAAAGAAAGAATAAGATGTTTTGAGGGGATCTCCTGACCCTCGCGTCGAAGTATAATTCGCTTTACTGCAGCGACACCCGAGTTTTGTAGGCCTTCAAGGATCTCATCCTCGCTTACACCTAGGAGGTCTTCTTCGGAGATGACACCACGCACAGTGTTCAACGTCCTGTGCGGCGTTACCGTGACAGAGGTATCGACGATGCTTTTCATCTTTTGAATGGCCACACTTTGCGCTTGTGTGGTGACCTCAACAAGAAGGTCCCCAGAATACAGCTTTTTTGCTTGGTAGGAGTGTCCGATCAAATGCTCAAGAACTTTGGCAACAATGAAAGGAGACAGCTTGGCGGCAGGGCGTTGATCGTCTTCAGAGTGGACTACAAAAAACTTTACAAAGTGTTCTGTTTCTGGTGCTTTGGCGATGACTTGTTCCGGACAGGGCCGTTTGGATGCCTGCCTGGAACCGGGTTTAGAGAGAGAGGGAGCCATAAGAGGCAGAAAGTGTTCAGAACCTGTGGTGTGCCGCCCACCACGGAGCCCAACAAGGGAATAGTTAACGGACCATAACAAAAAGGGCTTTGCTGGAACCGTTACACTATTAGCACTGCCCAGGTACTATAACCAAGTGTGGTTTCGGACAAGGGGTCTGTCGCCACCCAAGGTTAGCCCTTGCCGCCAAAAGAGTTGAAAAAGGAAAGAAGAGAAATGAGAAGAGTGAAAAGAAGGGGAAGACAAAGGTGAAAGAAAGGAGGGGATAGTAGAAGTGGCGACTGACTGAATCATCCTGGTCGGGCCAAGCCAGGACACCCGTCTACGGGAAGCGGGGGCCGAAGTGGTGTATTGCCTCGCCCGGGGGGCCCCGAAGGGTCCAAACCTACCCCGGGCTCGGCTCAACCACCAGGATGCCCTTTTCCCCGGACACGGGAAAGCCAAGCACAGCCAGACGTGGGTAGGTCTTAGCCACTTTTTACTCAGGGTCTGTGGTGTCACCAATGTGGCTGGGGTCCGTGGTGACGCTACTCACCAAGCACCTAGCACCTAAGGTGCAGGCGCCCCCTGCGGGGCTCGGGGTCCGTGGAGACGCCACTCTCCAAACACCTGCTTTCACAGGTGCCCCCTGCGGGGATTTGAGCGTAGCGTTGCTCCGTCTCAGTGAGAGAGCGCGATGCATAGGCAATGTGCAGCCACTTGCCGTCGGTCTCTTGTAGTAAGACAGCACCAATTCCGTAAGATGATACGTCCGGTGAAACTATGAGAGGCTTCTTCGGATTGTAGTGCGTCAGAACTGGCGCTTTGGCTAGAGCTTCTTTCACTGCTTCAAAGCTTCGCTGCTGGTCGGGTCCCCAGAGCCACGCAGCGTCTTCGCAGAGGAGATCCCGCATTGGCTTCGTTGTGTGTGCCACTGCCAGGTGTGGCAAAAACCTGGCAAGGTGGTTTGCCATCCCCAAGAACGATCTCAGTTCTTTCACACCTGACGGTGGAGTGATCTTTGTGATCGCATCGACTTTTTCAGGATCAGGCTTCACACCTTCGCCGGAAACGATGTGGCCTAGGAACTTGACCGTCTGCTGTAGGAAGGCGCACTTGTCGATGTTGAGTGTTATGCCGGCTTTGCTGAGTCGTTCAAAGACTTTAACTAGGTTCGCGTCGTGCTCAGCCCGTGTTTTCCCCCAGACGATTATATCGTCTTGCAGGCAAGCTTGGCCTTCCACTCCCTCAAGGACTCTCAGCATTTCGCGCTGAAAAAACTCTGGTGCGGTCGAGATTCCGAAAAGAAGGCGAAGAAACTTGAAGCGTCCGAACGGCGTTAGAAATGTCGTGTATTTCTGCGATTCCTCTGCCAGAGGTGCTTGCAGTATCCAGCCCGAGCGTCAAGTTTGCTGAAGACTGTGCCACCAGAGAGCTTCGCCAGACATTCGTCTACGGTGGGCATGATATTACCCGCTTTCGGACGAGGTACTTGTTGAGCTCGGTGTAGTCTACGCAAATGCGCACTTCGCCATTTGCGTTTTCTGCGACGACCATCGGAGCGCACCACCCTGTGGCCTCGGTGACGCGCTCTATAACTCGGAGCTTTAGCATCTTGGAAAGCTCATTCTTCACAGTTGGTAGCATCGCCAGTGGCACCCTCCTCGGGAACGTAGGAGCAAAGGGCTTCGCGTCTGGTCGAAGAACCTCCTTGTACTCGGTGTTCATCTGTCCAGGCCCTGAAGTCAGCTGAGGGTACTTGGCAAGTATTTCGGAGACGTCCTCTGTACGGCTTGTCTCACCACTGACGTTGAGGAGCTGTGGGAGAACTCCGAGAGATCGAATGGCGGGCCTTCCGAGGAGAGCTTCCTATAGATCTTCAACTACGCAAGCATCCCCTTGAACTTGTTGACCGCCCCATTCCATAGAAGCTTGGAAGGGTCCAGCGGTCGAAAGCTTCTGATGACCAGGACCGAGAAGTGCTCTTTCTGGCTTTCGCAGAGGGCCCATCACTTCGCGATTGTAGTCGCGCGGCGCGATGGCAGTGACGTCGGCGCCCGTATCGACCTAGAATGTGATCGAGATGCCGTTCACTGACGGGGTGATTCTCCAAGCGTCATGAGCTGAAGTGTCTTTAAGTTCGCCGAGGTACACCTCTTCCACTTCTGCTGTGCGGCGAGCTGGGCGAGCTGCTGTGGAAGTATCTGGTCTCTCTTGATGTTTCGAAGACAGGCAAACGGAAGCGTATAGTGGCCTTGTTTTTCACACGACCTGCATAACTGACCGGATGCCGGACAGGTCGTCTTTGTGTGAATCGAAGCACTGCCACACCATCTGCATGGCTGGCGGACACCTTCGTTGCCTTTTTTTGGACGAGCCGTCGGCGTTGTTTTCTTGCTCCAGTTTTTCGTTCTGCGTGCGGAGCTCAGTTCGTCGACGGCGGCGCCGTGTTTGACCTTGCGTACCTCGCATTTCTTTGTGTTGTTGCTTGACCGCTTCGGAGTTTCGCGCGGCAGCCACCGAGGTCTCGAGGGTAAGCGCGGAGTCGAGTTGCAGCTTCTCGCTGAGAGCCGTATCGAGGAGGCCTACCACGAGTCGGTCCCGGATGAGCTCGTCTTTCAAGGTGCCATATTGGCATCTCTCTGCCAGCTTGAAGAGGTCGGTAACGAAACTTTCGACTGTAGCATGACTTTCTTGCTTTCGGCGGTTGAACGTAGCGCGTTCGTATATGATGTTTCGCCGTGGAATAAAGTGATTTTCAAAGGCATTCTTCACGCAGTCGTAGTCGAGCTTTTGCTCGTCACTGAGCTTGAGAGAGGCTAAAACGTCCTCCGCCTCACGTCCCATGGCGTACAGGAGAGTATTTACTTGAGCAGCGCTGCCTTGCTTGCTGAGTCCCGAGATGACTCGGTAGCGATCCCATCGCGTGATCCAGGGCTGCCAGTCGTCTGGCCGGCGGAAGTCGAGCTTCTCTGGGAGAGCGACGACAAATGGGTTGAAGGCTGGCGTTGGAGCCGTTGCTTCTGGTTGCTGCTCAGACTGGGCCATGGCATCAATTTAAATGAGTGGGGAACTGTAGCCGCTGAATTGCTACGCTAGCACCGCTGCCACCATGTCGCGGTCGAGATAAGATTGATTGAACTGTGTAGGTTTATTCTAGCATAGCAATACAGGTAGGTGTGAGTCGTGCCGTGTCTGGCCGCGGTCTGGTGGAGAGAGGGTCCGCGCGCGGAAGCGGCGGGCAGAGTCCAGGGTCACCCGGCGGCGGTGGCGATGATGATGACGGCGGTGGCGATGCATGTGATGATCTCCCGACAATATTCTTCCGATTCATGTAACTATTTATTGGATCCTTCGACTCTATTTTCTTACTCATTGTCACGTTTATTTAATGGCGACGTACCGCCACGAGCGCGTAAGAAGGTTGTCAAAGCTCCAAAGCTTTCACTCGTTCTAGTGATATTCCTTCGTCTTTCCCAAGCTCTGGAACGTTGCACACCGGGACGTGCCCTCGCGGTCCTTTTTCTTTTTTTTTCTACCTCGTGTGCCTCTTTCCAAGGGTACTTTGAGAACATTTTCTATTTCACACGTTAATATTTATTGGTTCACTCAAAATAAGTCTATGGAGATGTAGAACGAATATTTACGTTGTATAAAGTCACTCCCTGTTATGGCTTACGGGCCACGGTATCCTGAATAAATAAATAACTAGAAAAAGAAAGAAACAAGAATAAAAAATAGATCCAAACATCTATATACATAAAATCTATATGAACGAATGAATAAGTAATCTACACAAACAACAAAGAAAAAACAAAACTTATACCCGCGACTATTTCCGACATCCACGCAATAAAAACAAGAGCAACCACGCATTTTTCGCGCATAGTTTTCCCCGCAGTTACGATCGACACTCTCTTCAACAACACTCGCTCACCCTAGGGACGTCGAATGCGCACGATCTGTGGGCTCACGCATCACGTACACTAGAAGGCAACGAGCCCTCGGTCGGTCCGTCCTCTTCGCTCGACCGTACACTCGTTTCATCCGCTGCGACGCGGTTCCCCGAAACGAAACGCCGATGACGAGAGGGAAGGAGACCGCGCCAAGTGGCCGCAGCCGCGCCCACTTGGACCGACCGCGACCGGGATCCCCGTTCTCGAAATAGCTGTGTGCACTGTGCGCTACGTCTCGTCGGTCGTTTCGTCCACCAAGGGACGGCCGGACAAGGCCTCGGACAGCGTCCCAATTCGCGCGGGATCTCCATGGCGTTGTGACAAAAAACAAAAAAAAAACAAAAACGTCTCGTAGAAAACAAGACTCGATCCAGAGGCTATCGTGGCGTCGCCGGTGAGATTGTTGGAAGCGCTTACTGACACGTCGTCAGGGGTACTGCCAATACCTCCTAGAAGACTCGAGGCCTTCCAGAGACGTCATCGTAAGTGGACCGCATGCCCCGCCCCAAGCGGCAGACGCGTCCGTCTGGGCGTCGCCGCGCGCTAACGTCGTGCTCGTTGTGAGACGCTGCAAGACGCGTTGTCGGCGACGCTGACGCGAGGTAGGGTTGCGCTGCCTAAATCCATCCATGATGACGTTTCAGGGGCACAGGCGCACTAGGTGGTGTCGGTATCGCGGAATGATCACCAACGGTGAGTGAACTCGTGCAGTCTGTGGAAAAAAGGATCTTTCGTTGTGCATGTAAATTTGTGTGTTTCTCGCACTTTTTTTTTTCTATTTGTATACGTTTATGTTTTCGCATTTTCGCGTTTTTGAGAATTACGACATTAATGAAAAAAAAAGTCTGTTATTGCTTTTTTTTTTTTTTCGCGAATATAACAACGACTTTTGAGTGGGTCCTTTGCTGTTGACAATTGAAATGTCACCCCGTTCTGCGCGGGATACTTTTAATCTCCACTTCCTTTTAACTTATGGTTTCCTCCGTTTCGTGAGGCTATTTAAAAACGCACGAGGATTCTGCCGCCAGCGGTACTAAATAATGAAGCCCCGGAGATTTCAAGGGAGAGATGTGCCTTTCAAATTCGCAACTATAGCAAGTGGACTCGGCCTCGAAACGTTTCATTAAAAATTCGGACAGCGGTATCCCCGGAACTGCTCTTGCACACGATGTCTTGGATTCAAGGACTCGTACGGGGTTTTCGCCGAAACAAAAAAGGTACATAGAAAGACACAGACCTAGCTCCTATTGAAACCTGCGCGAGCTTCATATACCTTTCATCTCCCCGCTACGGAAGTTTGAACGCGAAAATAAAAGTTGCGCCGGAAAACTTAGATCTCTGAAGTTCTGCGGGAATTATCGGAGCTTCCAAAGGGGACACATGCTGGCGCGCATTTCTCTTTGATGCGGAATTTGAACCTGACTAAACGCGAGGCGACATTACAGATTTTACGCGGCACTCATTTTCCTGACAAAGCCGCGGTAGCTTTCGAAAAAAAAAAAAAATTAAAAAAATGAACAGATTTAATGAGTAAGTAAAAAAAAAAAGGGCTCGCTGAAGTAGGATTCTCATTTCCCGTTCCCTATCACGGCGTAGCTCACAGCGGCGTTCATTCGCAGGAACCCTCCCCGCCATTCAAAAACTTTCCATCCAACAACGCATTACATTCACAACTTTCAAATAAAGAGCTACGCTTCTCGAGAATCTTCACCACGCTATTTCAACATCCCATAACGTGCGCTACTCCATAAAAGAGAGAGAAAAAAAGAGAGATGCTGTTCGTTAAATGTAAGGCGGTCGGAACATCTAATTTAAAATTTTGACATCCGTTTCGGCCTCTCGTGCAATGGCCTCGAATACGAAACCCCCCGCTAAGAGCTATACAGACCGCACGCTCGAAACTAACTCCCCCGCCTTTCAGTCATCTCGCAATAACCCCCGCATCGCTCAACAAAACCCCTCCACAAAAAAAAAAAAAAGACGAACTTGTATATATTACAAAGAAAGCTTCTCTAACGATAACCTCTTTACAACGAAAGCCTCCACACGTCAGCATCCCTCGAAAACGATACGAGTGTTGGATACGTCTACAGCACACGCGACGAGTTTCGAAGTCAGCGGGAGGCCCGTGCGCAAATTGGCTGCCAAGGATTCAAAACGCGAAGGCCGTCCCAACAGGGGGCCCTCGTCCCGTGTCCGTCCTGCCTTTTTCAATATATTATTTGTTCTTTTTTAAAGGGCGCCTGGTTGTCCGGCGCATAGACCAAGGTCGAAGACCCCTCCGCAGGATGCCGCCGGACAGTTCGAATTATTTTATTTCCTCGATTCTCGACGGCTCCAGCCAGTCATCCGCACGCCGTGCACGCAGACAGATCGTTCCAATAACCGCCTTCGTGGGCGCCGCCATCTTTGTTACTGGGCTGTGAACGCACGCACGGCGCTTGATATTTCGCAGCAGAGAGCTACTGCGCATGCTCAGATCCCCAGCCCAGCAGAGAAAGATGGCAGAGGGCGATTACTGGAGCGTCTCCTGCACCCTTTCTTCTCTGCCTGCCAACGCGCGTACACACGCAGAGCGAGCTCGATGAACGGGACGACGTCGGATCAAACTAATCTCGGTGATGGCAGGCGCTTCGTGAATACGCACCGAACACGAGGCTGCGGCCTCGTGTTCGGCGCGTAGCTACGTGCTCCGCGCTTGCACGCTTATCGGCACGTCGTTCCACGAACGCTAGAATGCACAGGACGATCGCAAGCGTGTTCAATATGCAACGTATTGCGATTTAACTGCCTTCCAAGCAGGGTACTCGAGCCCTCGAGCTAATCGTCAGCCGGCTCGTCGTTGTAATTTGTAAAATAAATATAACTGCAAAATACCGAATGAGCGCCCACCCGCCGTGAAAGGATAAATGGGGAAAAATGTGAGGCGGGTTATCTTTCGGAGGGTGGGCGTTCGTTGAGGAAGTCATGGTATATGTTATAGTCACTGACAAGGTGAGAGCGGCATGCTATGTTGTAGTCACTGAGAAGAGCGGCATGGTATGTTATAGTCCCTGACAAGGCATTGTATGTTATAGTCACTGACAAGGTGAGAGCGGCATGGTATGTTATAGTCACTGACAAGGTAAGAGCGGCATGGTATGTTATAGTTCCTGACAAGATAAGAGCGGCATGGTATGTTATAGTACACATGGTATGTTATAGTCACTGTAAGGTAAGAGCGACACGGTATGTTTTAGTCACTGGCAAGGTAAGAGCGGCATGGTATGTTGTAGTCCCTGACAAGGTAAGGGAGGAGGCATGGTATGTTATAGTGCGAATGGTATGTTATAGTTCCTGACAAGGTAAGAGCGGCATGGTATGTTATATCCGCATGGTATGTTATAGTCACTGTAAGGTAAGAGCGGCACGGTATGTTTTAGTCACCGGCAAGGCACGAGCGGCATGGTATGTTATAGTCCCTGACGAGGTAAGAGCGGCATGGTATGTTGTAGTCCCCGACAAGGTGAGAACGGCAGGAAGGAACTTCAGTTGTCCCTCCACCAGCGCAAACTTCCGGCCTTCGACAACGCTTCGGCATCTCGCGCATTTTGAGCGCGAGCGCGCGCGCAGCCAGAGCACGGCGGAAGGCGTGCAGTGCGTGCTGGAAGTCGGGCGTTCAAAAGACACGTCCTGCCATTCTCTGTCTGTCAGTGACTCTAGAAAGGAATCTATAGTACTTGTATACAAAAACCCATTTCCTTCTTTATTACTTTGTAATACAAACGTAGATACTGACCACTTCAAAATGTGGCCAACCACTCCATTATCATTAAAAGAAATATATTTCTGAAATCATGATACTCGACGTCACGCCCAAGCGATCTGCGCCAGCAGTAAAACGAATTTTGGAGCAAATACAAATGCATTGCTCCTTAAAAAAAAAAAAAAAAAAAAAAAAAAAAAAAAAATTAGCGCATGCGCAGTACGCGAGCTCAATGACGGAATTCGGCACAATATACGTACGGAGCGTTTTCCCGCGACTGCCAAAAAAAAAAAAAAACAATCAACTCCGACGTGTCGTGTGTCGGAGGAATATACCAAGATTGCTTCATTTCCAAGAGGAAGAAATGCCGGGGGAGCACAATATCTATTTCGTTTTGCCCGGTTATAATTTTTATATTCTAGTTCTGCAGGAGCTCTTAATTTTTTTTTTTCCATTTTTACTATACGATACGAATACAACATGGCGACAGTCACGAGGAAACGGTCTTTGAGACGTCTACGTGTAAACGAATGTATGCACAATACGCTTAAGACGTCCCGCTGCTCGTAGAATCTTATTTAAAGATCATCAGCTGCACACTGTTGAGTAACTTTGAGCACCAACATCTCGGTGGGGTTAGAGGGCCATCGACGGAATCGACGTTAGGCCGTCCTCCAATCATTTGGGCACAACGACGGCGAGGTCTCCGACATCGCGTTTCCTCAGCGACGACCGACAAAACGGTCCTGGACTTGGCCATTGCGATGCCACTGGGCCGCCATGCGCACGCGCAGCGCATCCTCAATGACGAGAGCGAGGGAGCGAGCACGCGCGCGCAGAGCAGCCCCATATATTTCCGCGGCGATTGTCTACTCGTTTGCAAGTCAGATTTTTCAGTTATCGGAGGGATTTCGCCACGCGAGGTCTCGAGCTTTGGAGTCGTTGTGGGGAAACCCGTTGAAAAGAAGACCGTGGGAACTGACGACATCGTCGGCAGGAGGTTTACTTCGCCGCACGAGGAACTTCTCCGAAGACCGAAGGCTTTCAAAAACGAAGGCGTCTTCATCAAGCTGGGAAGCGTCCGCTGGCTAGTATAGTTCTAATGTGTCAAGATCTCTGGAGACTGTTGCCTCGACATAAACGCGAGTAATTACCCCACAATCAGTACTTTGCCGCGACTGCGTTGTACGATAATTCTCCCCTTAACGAATGTTGACATCCGCGCTTACCACCTCTTAATACTTAATAGTAATTTCAACATTACTATTAAAAGGCTTAACATCGTGTCTCGTATATCAAATAAAAATCAACTGTTAAAAAAAAAAAAAAAAACTGGCTAGGTGGCGCACGTTGCCGCCCAACTTACAGGGTTCAGCCGCATGCATCCATCTGTCGTATCCAGTCCATCTCGTCACCAGACACCCCAACTCTGCCTTATTTAAATGGGACGTCCCTCGCGCAGTAAGAAAGCCCTCTTTATACGAGAATGTCGAGGTTCTCACTCGTCGCTTAGACCATAGCCTCCTCTATAGAGGAGGCTATGCTTAGACCCACACCAAAAGCGCACACACGTGCAAGATAGTGGAACACCAAGCAAAATCGCTCAGCCACCAACAACTACCATAGGTGCGATAATCACACACCGGCGCCCAAACGCCGCGCACCGTAAGCGCCGCCAACGCCGTCCAGTTGGCCGGAAGGCCTCCATCACCTGCCCCGTCACCGCGCGGTCGCAAAGCCTGTACCTACAAAGAGAACGACAACAGAGTGCGGCTTCTCGACCATGGCACAAAGTGCCTCTTCGGACGCGCGCACGAAGCCAAGATAGATCGAGCAGCCCACAACCGTAAGGCGGGGGGGCTCAACGTCGCGTCCGAGTTTCACCGCTATACGATGGACCGCGGGAGACGCCACGGGCCATCCCAACCAATCCAGAGCTTTCATGCGACTATATGCGACCAGCGCATCGCTACGGCCCTCTTCAAGGCCACGTGACATCCGCATGGCGGTGGATTGCCTTCGATGGCACGTAGCGTCCACCACGGTCCATGCAGGCGCGACGGGGATATATAGACGGCGCATGCGCAGCACGACAGCAGCGCTCTTCACCGAGAAAAGAGCGAGCACGATTACTCAACGAAATCCCGCTCATGCGTCACTGTTCCGCGCTGAAGGGGAACGGCTAAGTGGATAATGAAAGCGAAAATGGGAAGGAAAAGGAGTCGAGGAGACCCCTTTGTTTCTGTCCTCAAGAGAAATATAATTTCGTTGCCGCTTCTGTTCCAACTGGAGGCGGGAAAGTAGAGAAGGAACCGGACTGACGGAAGAAAGTCGGCCGACTGACGAAGGCAATTTCGGAAGAAAGCCCCTTGAAATGGCGGGCTCGAAATCCGCCGCGCCATAATTCTATTGTGCCCGGCAGCTTCCGACGTAGGGTTGGGCGAGCTCGGGAAGGCGTGAAGGTGCGCCGTATATATACACAAAGCTAGATTCGGCAGCGCTACCGGGTTCCGTCGACGGTGGCTTGTTTTGCCGAAGAATTCGGCTTCCTCGCGGAGCGATCTCTTCCGCAAAGAAACATGGCCCGGCTCTTGGTAAACGGTGCGGGCGAAACCTCGGCTTCCCCTTTTGACGGACAACCTGTATCGTCAGCAACTTTTAATTTTTTTTTTCGCTGTTCTAGAAGAAAGAAGTTTCACGCGACTACCTCCGAGCTGGAGATACAAACCCAGGAATGTCATAAGCCCACGATAGTGTTCTGCACGGAGTGCTAATTTTATATGAAGGCGCGCAACCAGCGTAAAAATATTTATAAAATTACAAGCGCTAAAAATAGACGAGGACAACGAGGAAGACCAACGGGACGAGGGCAGTCACGTAAATATATTTACACGATTGCCCTCTAGCCGAACAGATAATTAAAGAGCCTCTGACACGCCAAAAAAAATAAAAAAATTTTGTTTTCATGCTAGGCGTTGAATTGGCATATCAGGACATTACAAAAAAATTGTTTCACTATAGAGTTGCGTAGTTTTTTTTTTTTTTTATAAAAAATAGAAACACGAGGCCCAATTCAAAGTTCCCGCCGTGCACTGTGACGTAACAGTGTACCGCAAGGTGTCGGGGCGGTCAGAAGGTAGGCATCGACCTACGTCACTAAAAGTGGGTTCACCGGAAGTCACGTGAGTTTCACTCCTCGTGCTCTCCGCGACCGTGCCTAAGACTTTTTTTTCTTTTTTTTTATTCTGCTCTTCGTACGAGCGATCGTAGAAAACGAAGTTTCAGTTCAACTAGCTCTTTATCCCTGCACCGTTGGTTAGTTTGCGTGCTGTAAAATTTGAGGACGAAGAGTCAGTGGATCGACGTGATGGAGGTCAATGATGAAAGCGTTGCGAGTACAAGCCAGTGTACGAGTGCACGCCGTCAGTCCGATGATACAGGGCTATTACTGGGCGCCAAACAAGCAATCAAGTTTTGAAAAAAAAAAAAAAAAATTAGAACGCTCGCAGAAATTAGGATTGCTAGCATACGACACGCCCGATCGCATCGCTGAAGGTTGAGACACCGAGCTCGTTGAATCATCGGATACTCTCCAGGCTGAAAATGCCTGCCGTCTAAAGAATACGAACTGGTGAGTGTACCAAGTACAAGTAAACGTCGAGCACAAAGTACGTATTTTGTCTAGAACATGAGTAGAACTTGTTTACTGGGTGCTCATGCGGCCGATGTATGTCTCTCAGAAATGCATGCAGTGTGATCTCTTCTTCAGTTGCTGAAATACCGGGACAGTCCCTCACACAGCACCTTCTAGGCATTGTAGTTGATCACGTCAATTCACTGACTCCGCTTCTTCTACCTTTACAGCAACATTAAGCGATGAAAAGCAAATAAAAGAAACCTTGTCTGCTTGGATCGCTCGTGGAGGTGCGGAGAATAACAAAAATATAAAAAAAAAAATATTACACGCGCTCGCGGTAAGCACGAGGAGGGAAACAACTCACGTGACTTCCGGCGATGCCTCCCTTCTGACCGCCCCGACACCTTGCGGTACACTGTTACGTCACAGTGCACGGCGGGAACTTTGAATTGGGCCTCGTATTTCTATTCTTTATAAAAAAAAAAACTACGCAACTCTATAGTGAAACAATTTTTTTTTGTAATGTCCTGATATGCCTAGTATGAAAAAAAATTTTTTTTTGGCGAGTCAGAGGCCCTTTAAGTTTCTACAGGGTCTACACTGGCATTTCCACAATAATCTACCCGTGTCGATGTTTTTAAAAGTTGCGTTCGGGTGCCTTCGAAAGTCAACGCGAGAGAGGGCAAAAAAAAAAAAAAAGTAACGTTTGTCACAAATTTTTCTGACGTCCGCATTATGTCGGTTAAAGGCGCGCTACTTTTCCAGGTCAAGTTTTCCAGGTTTTTCCAGTTCGTAAACAAGTCAGCTCCGTTTTAGTTATCGGCCCGCACGGTCGACCCGCGCATGCCATATATAAATACACCCGCGCTCTCCCTGCGGAGTCAAAACGAAAAACTTGGACGTTCCGCGCTCGCATAATCCGAGGATAAAGAAAGCGGACATCCTCTCGCACTCGATCGCGTGGCGCCGGTGGCCCGACCAACTTCTCGAATTATTTATATAACAACGCGACGTCTACGAAACGAACCAATCGAGTCAAAAATCGCCCATCTCCGTGTCGCATAAAGTCCGACCGTATACAGCCAACGCTACAATCCGACTGGGCCAATCAAGCACCGGCAAAAAAAAAAAAAAGAAAAAAAGTGCATCGTCACGACGGTAATCGTTTTTTGTACGTTTTCCACCACCGACCTAGTGCCACTAAATAAGCTACGCTTCAGAGTAACGACACTTGGCTCTATATGTGTCTTAAAATCATGGTTGCCAGTTATATGAAGCTTTATCTGAAATCACAGGAAACGCTTTTCCGTCCTCCACAAATGTTTAAACAGTTCACGACAGAGCAAAGCAATATTACGTGAGCTTTCATAACACCGAATCTAATGCTGAGGAAGTCGCACTTTTGAATCATGACGATCGGAAGTTGCGTCTGCTCTGCACAAGACCCAGAATGGCGGCGCCCACAACAATGTCGGGGAACGGAGTGCCGATATAGGGTCTATTCATATGACGTCAGACTTCTTTTAATGTCGAGTCACTACACACAAGCATGGCCGCCAAAAGCAAATGTGGTTATCTAATTGGTGAGTTTGTTTTGCCTTATTTGGTTTTCCGCAGAGCTCACGAATAAACGTTTTGTTAGCGGCCATGTTTGTGGGCGATGACTCAGCATCTGAATAGACTCTATTCTAAGCGCAGCTCATTTAGTGGCTCTACACCGACCAAAATCAATAACGCCGTGACGGCGTACTTTTGCGGCACCTCGAATGGCTCTATCGAATCGCGCTGTATTGGCCGGGGTCGGACTTTGAGTAAGACGGAGTATTACGTTCCCACCTCGCAAATCAGACAGCGCCCACGAGCATAAAAAGAAAAGACAGATAGCCGATCGCGTACCCGATTATATCACGACTTTGTGCGTAATGCGGTATACCCAAATGAGCGCGACGGTTCGCACCAGAGAGCCTCGGCGTCTAAACCGGCTCTCACGCGGAGTGGATGGATGTTAACGCGACGCGCAGGTGTTCCCCGACCAAGTCCTTCGAAGAGCCATTAACCGCTCATTTCGTTTTCACCGAAACGCCACTCGAGAACCAAGGTGAGCGTTGCACACGCCGAGACGAATTGAACTGACAATACGGGTTTCCGAGAAAACTAAGTGCCCATTGAGAAAAGGGAAGACAGAGCACTTAGCGTCGAGGTCGTATTCGTCCAAACACCAACCGTGTAGACGACGGGACCACGAAAAGACTACTTTGTTGCGCGAATATTCGTGCACCTCAAAGTTAATCTGCGATGAGAAACGGAGTCCCGTGTCTCCGCTGCAAAAGGCAATTTCAAGGATGCGACTGATCCGAGGTCTTTGAGAAGCCAAGAGTCCATTTTGGAGCAGCGAAAAGAACTTTCGGAGCGTTAGCGCGTACTTCATTTTCCTTCATACCGCCGCAAATATTACGTTAAGGTTTGTGTCTTGACCTGTCCAACTAAAAGATAATGTCTACTTTGACTTATCACTTATGTGCGAACGTTTGTTAGCGTCGATTGCGCAGCTGGAGTGACTACCTCAATTATGCAACGTAGCTGCGTGCGGAAGCACCAGACACTGTAATGAATGGTTATTTCAGGTACGGAATTTCATCGAAATAATGTTAGAATATAACTATTTTAAGCGCATAAATTTATGTTTTGCCCAAGTTCTCGAGACTGCGATGAAACGGCAATTCTTAATTCAGATTAAAAAAAAACAAAAACACAAAGCTTTTGTCATTTGAATATGAACGCGATTACATTTTATACGAAGAACATCATAACAAAAATCGCCAATGTTATTGATTAATATGCTTTCTTATACACGATGGCTCCGAACTCGCTCGGGGTCTTCCCAAGTTTCCATCCATTGCTCCTGCTAACTTAGTTCTAATTTACACGCACTTATATAAAAGTGATAACTAAACAAAAGAGTTGGCATAAAAGAGAACCTAGAGAACAGCCCATATAAATCTTCTTGCAATACCAAAATATCCTCGATAAATCTCAAATTGGAAAAAAAAAAGGTATTGTCAGGATATCGCAGGCCATCATATATTCTAGCATCAGCTTTATTCAGAAATTGTGCGTAACGCCCCGCTCTGGGGGAGCGCTTTCCCCTTAGCACGCGAGTGCGCTGCGGCGAAGCAAGCGAGGCAGGCAAATCCGCGATGCTTACTCTGCCGTTGTCGCTTCCCTGCACAACACCAGTGCACGACAAGAAGAGCACTAACTTGCCAGAGGAGACCGCGAACGTGAGACATATTGCGAAATTTCCGAGTATACTGTCAGCGTTTGATACGAGATCAAATATAATAATAGTACGTTATTTAAGGCGACAATCGAAAGTTCTGAAAACTCGCACAAGCCTATCGTAACGATCCGGCCGGGAAGCGAGGCGTCAAGCCTTTCTATTTTCAGCATTATTAAGGATGAAATTAAGTTGGCCGCAACGTTGGCGCAGAGCATTCTCATTTTGACAGAATGAAGCATACTGTAGTAGACTAAGCACCTTGGCGCAGTTTGGTGCAAATGGCGCATCACGCTGCATGCCACTATCCACTATGCTGCGAATAACCGACGAATTTTGCCCGGCGGCTTTTGCTCTGCGCGTGGAATCAACACAGTGGCTGCTACGTCGCGCGCAAAGCGAGCGTGCCGTCGGGCGGCGTTCGCCAGTTATTCGTCACATAATTCGTTCCATGGAGTTCAGCCTTTAGGCGCCCGTTTCCGGGTTCAGCGGCGTCGGCGTCGGCGTAACCGCGCTAGATTTAGCGAGAAAATTGACGTCACGTTACCTCAACACCAGTTCAATTCCCCGCTAAATTTAGCGGGGAATTGAATTGGTGTTGAGGTCACGTGACGTCATTTTCCCCGCTAAATTGAACGGGGAAACTGAATTGGTGTTGAGGTCACGTGGCGTCAATTTTTCAGCTAAATATAGCGGGGAAACTGTGGGAGGAGGAGAGGATATGGAGGAGGAGAGGGTATGCAGGAGGAGGATGGGAAGCTACGCAGGAGGAGGAAGGGAGGGTACGGAGGGAGAGGGGCATACCCTCCCCTCTGTACTCTCCCTTCCTCCTCCTCCTGTATGCCCCTCTCCCTCCGTACCCTCCCTTCCTCCTCCTCCTCCTCCTCAAGAGCTGCGCTCTAATTTCGCATTATAGAGATTTGTAAACGTCTTTCATTTTTTCACAAACCAAATCATTTACCTCGACGTCATTCGCAAGCGGGCGTCAAAAGCCCACGCTTCCGCAAAGAGCGTACCAGCAACCTCCAGGTTTTGGGTCACGGAGCCACGCGTTGACGGGAAACTGCGTTGCGGCGACTTACCTGCAAAGAAACAAAGCGCTTGCATGAGTACACAATATCCAATGTTAAAAGTATGCCATATCAACGGAGCACAGTTGCATGCGAGCACAGGCGCAAGACCCCCAGTAATCGTGCCGGTATTTCACTGATCCGGCACTCAGCAAGCCCACTTTCTGCTTCTTATCCAAACGAGCCAATCATCGAGCATGTCGCTCTTGTATTCGCCGAAGATCGGCGGAATCTATAAAAAAAAAAATGCCACAAAAACAAACAAACAAAAATCGCGAAAACGCACGCAGAGTCAACAGCACGTAGAAAGCCATCGAATATCGAACATCCCACCTACTGAAGGCCAGCGCGGGTAACGTAATAAACATGACTGGGACCCGTGTTCCGACTGACTGAGCGCGAGTTAACAGCCGAACGATGGCACAGCACTCGCGTCCGTCTCCTGCGCCGGCCCTCACTAGGTGACGTAGAATCTTCAGCACCAAGGCCTTCTCTCTCATTTCTTTCTTTGTTTCCCGTTCAGCGGGAGGTGGCAGAGACTATACGGGCGTCCGACGAGGCCACTTTTCAGCTTCAGCAAGAGGTCCTTCATCAGGCGGTGTTGGCTGAGCCGTGCATCGGGGAGAAAGAGGGAATGATGCAACGGGCTATCATTCTGGGTGAGCAGCTTCTTAATTTGTATCTCCGACCACGCCTGCACGTTGCGTGCAGAGTCTGCAGGCACAATTCCATCTCATTATACTAGGCAACAGGAAGGGAAACGGCTCCTGCCTAGGGAGCCTCATTGGACGACGTCCACACTTGGTTGTACAAGCTCCAGCGCGTACACAGTTCGCCGTACGGCCCCTAAGGGGGCGAACCATCTTGTTTAGAAGCAACGCGTTCATATATACGTCAGCTTTTATCGCGGGTACCGCCGGAGCTGCGAGGGCACGCATCGGAGAGCCAGGGCTCCCAGAAGAGGCGAAACGGAGTTTAATGGAATACTGAGCGACCCACGGACACGCGTATACTGTCCGCCCGGGCGACTCGCTTCTCAATTAAAAGCTCGTCGAGGCAAGGTCATTAACGACCGTGCGCGGGATGAGGAAACGCAACAGCGGAACACGAGCCCAAAAATGCGAGCTACAACGCGTGTCGACGTGGGGGTGCGCGCAAGTGCACGCCCCGAAAAGCATCCACTGACGATGCAAGCGGAAGCGTATAATGCAGCCTACTCAACTGCCGAAATTGTTTTCGCATTGGACATTAAAGAGATTTAGTATATATCGTGTTTTCGGGCCACGTTATTTTGTAGCGGGAGCTCGCGCTGCCACTTCGATGCATGCTCCGAAGCGCGCGCCCGTAACGGGCCTTTGAAAAACGATCTACTAAAACTCCCTATTGTCTCGTGCCTCGCTCATCCACTATACGCGATAACTCATTTCTCTCCTCCTTTACGTTAACGTCTCGTACCTTTTGTCATTGCGTCCTTTATGTTTAGCATCTTTTACGTTGTTTTGCCTCGCGTTTTTGAAACTTCAGAAAGGTTCGAACAGGGTGTCATTTTCGCTAGCAAGAACTATTCTTGGCACGTATTCGTTAGCGATGGACACTTCAAAATGGTCACGCCGACGGTTGATCGATCTGTCAAGAATCACGGATCCTATTATCGTCGTACCTGCCTGGCCCCTCAGAACGCGTGTGACGCAGGACCAAGTGAAACGACAAAGTTGGGGAAGCCGCATCAGGTTTATTATTGTTTGGTGGCGCGTTTCTTTTTAGAATAGTTCCAATTCCAGAGCTTGCGAGAGCTACTGGCGAGGAGATCGAACTACGTGGGGCGCTTTGTCCAGCTTGTTTTCCCACGAAGCTCTATGTTTACTCGACGCAACGCCCGTGGACTGGAAGTCATTTTGCTCGATAAAGCGCGAGCCAAAGATCGCACAGGAATGACACCCGAGCCGAACACTGACGCCGGATTCGGCCACGTCATGCCGAGTGCCGAGTCAGAAACAAGAAACAAATAATTCGCGTTGTTGTCCCCGTGTGTTTAGTTCTCCACTCTGCCCCTAGGGGCGTGACGGCTGCATCTCCTCCGGCTGGGAGTGACGTTCTGGCGGTCACAGAGTTCCGTAACAATACACTCGCGGACGGATTGAAATCAGTGGAGGGCAGAAAGACAAGCGAGAAAGAGAGAGAGCCTCGCCATACATTTTACGAGGTGAGAAGCGAGCCTCGAGCAAGCTTTTACGAGGAAGCTTGGGCTGTAAAAAACATGATCGTGAATAACCGAACAGTACGTTTACCTCTCCCACACAGGCGGACCTGGCTGAGCTCACCGCGTTCCTTTAACTTCAGCAAAGGTGCTGAGAACAAGACAGTCACGTTGAGTCGTAAACGTCACGGCAGCGCGAGCAATTCCTCCTTTTAGCTGTATACACCTGTAGCGTCCCGGATGCCTGGACGAGCTATGACCGTACGAGAGGATACACTAGAATCACTAACAGCCCTTAAAAAAAAAAAAACAAAAAAAAACGCGGGGTATAGCTTATTGCGTTTACGCTCCTCGCTTCGTGATTGGCTCTTTGGCATTGTTATCGGCCAGTGCCGCAACCTCATTGGCTATACGGAGCGATGATAAGATGCTCAGGATGACCCGCGTTTCATGAGCTGTGTGACACCACCGACAGATAAAGAATAAGAGATTTTCTCGTTTTAGAGAAGCTTCTCACAGACCAGTCGATAGATCGGTGCGTGGCATGTTGCAGACGCAACCTCCGTGCGCAGCGACGGGATTTCGTCAAACCAAGTCGCGTCCGAGATTATTGTCGCGTCCATATACCATCTGCGACACTTGTCTAGAGCCTCGCAGTTACGACAATGCGGTAATACGGCCCAAACCGAATTGATATCCAAGTAATAGTTCCAACCACTTTTCGCGTCGAGTATGGTAATCGAGGTAACCCTATTCGCGACCATTTCGATCACAATCCATTCTCACCAAACTGCAACAGCCCAGACCCGTCAAAGCTTTCGACAATCGACGAGAAAAAAAAAAAAAAAAAAACATTGCGGTAGGCAAACAAACACCGCAACAACAGCAATAAAAACTTCTTTTCTTTCACGAACATGTACAGGCTGGCTAGACGGAGAAACAAACAACAGCCCATAGAAATCCCCGAACGCAACGCTGACGCAACGGCCTTTGTCTCTCAGCGCCTCGATGACGCATATCTCGAACATCCAGGCAGATGTAGTATTTACTACGGGAGCTCCTATACAGCGCCGCGCACACACTCGACGAGAAACGACGCGTGTAAACCTCGTTTCGCATGAGGAGTATACTAAAGGCGGGACAGAAGAGAGACGAGTTCTGACGACATGCCCCCTTCTTCAAAAGCGCCGCGAAAAACCGGTATGCCGACGTCTACGAGGAGGACGCACCAGCCAATACCATCTACGAGACAAGGAAGGCCTGCGCGACTTTCCCACCCTAACGTCATCGCTAGTAGAATCCACGGAGCTCCGCCCATATGGCTCTCCGCATGCGGCGGGTCGGGGATCCACCAATGATGACGTAATGAGCAGGCCTCGTCTTCCACTGTTGTATTGCTCCAGCTCGAGTATAGTAGTACAGAAGAAGACGGGAAATCCGCTTCTGCTAAAAACGGCGACGCGCACCGCGCGGCGTCGATTCACGGACGCACCGACAAAAACAGATCACCGGCAGCGCACGTCAACAGGAATATGGCACCTACAGCGTTGGACGTCAAACGTGATCCGTGTTCGCTAACGGATATAGCTGAGATGAATAGATTAATAGAATCACGAGGATAGTCTTCGCAGGTATTATATACTGCATGCCGCGAGAAACGCCGACTCGCCGAAGCAGCGACAAAGTAGAGAGTTTTAGGGAACCGTTACAGTGGGCCCTCCGGTTCGCACTGCGCATGCGCGAGTCTTCTGCGGTAACCCATCCGCAGTGCGCATACCGGAGGGTCCATCGTATACCGTACCGGATGTGCAAAAACGGTTCCCTAAAATTCCCTAGTGCCTCATATGAGCGCGATGCAGCGGAATAATGGAGAGTGCACTTGGCGATGCGCGGTGATGCAAACCTCCTATGCATGGCTTGCACGTGACGTCATCGTGTCATGCCTGGTAGTTAGGATTGTGCGAATAGTGCTTGGAATCGAATAGCACACTGCCATCCCTAACCTCAACGCTGTTTGAGAGCACTGGTTGTAGTTGCGTATACTTGCACTGTAAAGGTTATAAACGACGCGGTGTTATTCGACTCGAACCACACTTCGCACAACACTGCTGGTCGTCCATTCTACTTGTTCTATGCTGCAGAACAACAAGTGCTAAATGTACGCTGCAGAAGGTCACACGCGCTCAGCCAGCAAGGCTATCACAATGGCCGCTGATGTGACGTTAGTGCAAGCCACGTATTCGCTACCGCAATCTCGCACGTTTAATCCCCGTTTCCTCCGTTTCACATCCCCGCCGCCAGGCCGCGGCAGTTATCGCTGCATATTTGGACGCGCGCCAAGCTCCCCGGTTCTCTCCTTCGCGTCTTTCCCGCTTGGTGGCGTCGCCTCCCTTGGAGTTCTGTGGGAAAGCGAACGCGGAAGCTCCTTGCATTAAGAATGGGATTAATTTCGAAGTAAATACGATAAAGAGGTTTCCAATGTATCCGAAAATTCCGGGGCACCGTGCGAAATTCTCAGCCAGGCAGCTGGGTATCTGGGCCAGCGCTTCATACCACACATACAAATCTGTACTCCCCCCTTCCCCCCCCCCCCCCCAAGAAAAAAAGGCCTTTTGGTGAAGTGATTTCAGTATCAGTACAGATGTTTCCTTTCTGGCAAGACAAGTAAGCGGGAGTTGCCAACCGAAGACTACCCAGATCTATAGAATTAAATGAGCACTATGTTCTAATAACGTACGATGCAAAGTATTTTGCCGGCGAGATCACCAAGGTACAAATAGTGCCGCAAAGCAGTACTTCGGCAAAAATGATTGCAAAAACAAAAGCATCTAAATAAACTGCATCCAGTGAAGTCAAGGAAATCGACATATTTTTGATATCACGGAAAGAAACTCGCGGGAAACATCGTAAGTCCCAAAAGCCTCATAACGCGGCACATTCGCGATGGATCTACAACAGTACCGGGCATAGAATAAAAAAAAAAAAAAGAAAAGAAACGCTAAACCATACTACTTTTTGAGGCAAACTTATATATCGTTCAATAAAAATTAAAAAAAAAAGTAGAAGGCGGTTTAAGCTATTGTCACCCCGAACCTACATCAAAGTCGCCACCGTCTCAAAATGTAAAAAAAAAGGAAGAAAAAGAAAACAGCCTAGCGCGCGGAAACATATACGGAGAGCTCGGTTGCACATATTAACGCACCAGTGAAGAAATACAAAGGCGCAAAAAGGGGTTTCCCTCTAAAGGGTGCGCCGCAGCGGAATGTCACAAGAACAGCAGCAAGCAACCAATAGGAGATAGAAGCGCCCAGTCGGCCGTAAACATCTGACTACTGAAGGCAAAAAATGTCAATCTCCTCCGTAAAAAAAAAAAAAAAAAAGAAAAAAAAAAATATATATATATATATATATAGAGAGAGAGAGAGAGAGAGAGATACAGAAAGCTCGAAAAGAGACTTCCTAATCGAAGTTTGGAGCTATATATGCGGACTCATCGTGACAACCAGGATCCCCCAAAACAAAACAAAAAAAAAAAAAAAACCGGCAGCAAAGTCTCTCCCATCGCTGATAGCCCTCGTTTCGGTCCATCGCAATTTCTCGGGATATATGGAGTATACTAAATGTACGTATATAGAGAAAAAATATATGGAAACATAGGATTCGGGACGTAGCGACGCCGGCACATTTGCTCGCGTGGCAAGAACGGCTTCCGGAAACGAGTCCCGGGAAGAGAAAGTAAGGAAGTGCGTACGTCCATCCGCGGAACTGGTTCCGGAAATCGAGTTTCACATAGAATAGACGCGCGCGCCATCGGGTCTATATACGCGGGCGCATTGCTCACTGGCTCTCGCATTCATTTGCCCGGATGACGGCAGAAGCGTTTAGGGGAAGAAATGTTCCGGCGGAGTACTCGGGAATCGCTAACGCTCTCTTCGGACGATATACAAACTGTAGGATCCGACGCCCGGATCTCGATGCTATACTTGTAATATCATGACAGAGGATCGTGGTATCGCGATGTAAATTCACGACGCCATAACAAGAAGGTTTATGACAAGATAGCGTTTGCCGACTGCCTCTTGCACGATGTATAAGCGTTGCGACGGGGGCTTAACGAAACATCGTCGGCGTCTCGTCCCGCGACATCCTGAGACGTCGCTCGTTGTCATTAAGTAAGCTAAAAAGTAGTTCCTAATTGCCGCTTGTACCATCGCGTAGGGGCGTGCCGCGAGCGAAAAAGAGAAAACGAACCCGCGAACAAACGATGCAAGCCCCATATTAGGGAGGAAGTCACAGCAGCCTAAGACAACGAGAGGAGACGGCGGGAATTAAGACGAACCACTATGCAAATGCGGCGCCGACGTCCCGAAGAGGAAGGCGCCAGCCGAAGAGGAACCGGCGGCTAAGGAAGAGACTGGGGACCAACAGTACAAGAAGAGAGATAACGGAGGAGGAACCGGCGAGCATCCCCATCGCGGATCAAGCGATCGATCACGAAAATAAAGCCCCGACTGCCGCGAGAAAGCGTCCCGAACAACAAGCTGCGCTTCGACAAAAGGGCATCCTTGGAGCTCGTGCACCGAAGCAACGGCACAAGACCAACTTTCTTCGGTCGTCTGCGAGCGTGGTCAGACTTTGAGAGCGAGGACTCGAAGAGAGAGGCGCCCAACTTGGTGTGTGTGTGTTGCGAACCAACTCACGTTCAAGAGCTCGCTGTCCGTGCTCACCCGAGATTGTTTGCTGTTCAGGAGTCTGAAGGACAAAGCGGCGCGATGTATTGTTTACGAAAGTGTTCGGGTTCGATTTCGTTGCTTCCATTCTTATTTTTGGGAGATGGAAAGCTTACTCGAATGCGAGAAGAAATGATCAGATCAAATGAAATCAAATCAAAGCATTTTATCTTTTAAAAAGAACCTACAACCCCCTTCCCCCTACCCCCCCCCCCAAAAAAAAAAAAAAAAAAAAGAAAGAAAGAAGAAAGAAAGAATGTTAACAGTTCTTGACTGGGTCTGCAGTCGAGGGAATCTGGAGCCTCACCTTTCTCGCAAGGCACTTCCAATTGCTGCTGTCTAAACAGCAGCAATTAGATTTCCAATTAAACTAAAAAAAAAAGTTTAGACCTTAAAAAAAAAAAAACAGCTTGCGTTGTGACAACGGGCATGACGTTTCACCGTGCTCAGTGCCACAGCGCAAACTGTTTTTTTTTTTCTCTCTCTCTCTGTCGTACGTTTCAGCCTTGCCATATAACGGATTTCTCCAAAACCTGGCTAGGCGAGTAACCGACCGCAGCTCGTCCATTCCAGTTATTTGACTTATAAGTAGCATGAACGAATATCCTGTTGTTTTCCTAACAAACCATCCAAATGCACAAGAAGGCGAAATCATCTTATTTTTATTTTTTTTAATGAAGAATCACAGAGGGTGAGACGTATAGTCCAGAGCCACTCGACACCTCCTAGCTAACGAGGCCGTAAGGCCCGATTTTGTACGTCACCTAGTGTAGGCTTTAGTGCAGGCCAGGGTGGGGGCACACATTGAACACGAGTGCAGCGTCAGCCTTCGAACGAGACTCGTGCTCAGTCGATGAGAAAACGAGTCCCGGCCTAACGCTGACGCAGCACTCGTGTCCAGTCGGTGTAAAACGCCCTGGCCTCCGGTACGTGACGCAGGAAGTTCAGTACTCTAGGCCTCGTTGTCTACCAGGCGTAGGGCCAATCAATCTCCTCTCGACGGCGGAACACCAGACGAAGCCTACCGCTCCTCTCACTACTGTTATTTAAACCGGTACAACGAAAAGGCAGACTCGATGCTTCATAAGCCCAGTGCCAAGTATGCATTCCATAACATCCATCGCCACCAACCAGCCTAACCGGCGGCAATGAGATGATGCATCGCCCCGTTGTTGCCAGCACGAGTTTACAGCGGTAAATAGGAGTCTTCCCTCGTCGTTGTTTTTAGCTGGCGGACTAGAGAGAGCCCTCGCTGACCATGGCAACCTTGAACGACGCAAAAGTTTTTCACACCAAAACACGCGGCCTCGGTTATGGCAAGGACGGATGCAGGAATGCTACCCGCATCACGAACTAAACGTATGCGCGATTTGCATGTATATGCCTCGCACATACTCAGCTCATCTTTATAAAGATTATTTTAGACAGTTACGAGTGATTAACGATTGTTTTCCTCGACAATTTCGAAGCATTCGTTTATGTTTGTTCAGAAGATGTATACTGCATATCGTATTAACTTTAGTCCCTATCAATGGGCTTATCATATTCATGCCTCGTACCCTCGGAGTATCGAAAAAGAAATCAGTCGAGGAAGGTCTATCTTTTTTTGCTGTTGCTCTTTCGTTGCTTTTTAAACTTTGAACTGGCGCCACCCCGTAATTAGGGTCCAATGTAGAAGCAATATCGGAGTTTCGCATCAGTCCATGCTTGCGTTTGGTCCGCCGGCACTACTGTACACCACAGATAACTCAATTTTCAGACGTCGCAGCATTTTACTTTTCTTGTTTTTCTTCCACCTAATTACCCCCCCCCCCCCCCCCTTAGTCCCCCTAAAAAAAAATTAATAAATAAATAAAACGTGACCCATATTTTTCTTTCCCTACTCTTAAGATGTAGTACCCACAGACTCCGGGGCGGGCCTTCGGCGAGAGCGCGGACAAGTCAATAGGAATGTCGTCGGCCCACGACACTCGCCGGCAACTTCGCCCCAGTCGCCAATACAATGAGAAACTTCCGGCAATTGAAGAGCGGCGAGGGTTCTGCTTCGATTGATCGACTCGGGGACAAAAGGAGGAGCTCTGCCGAGACAAAGGAGTCAGCAGTCACCGGGTCCCCCATGGAAGAATCAATCACTGCACGCACGTAGTCGGGGCTCGGAGGGGCGAACAGGGTCGCACGAACATTTGCGAAAACTCGGGAACCGGGACAGCGCTGAGCCGAACAGCCCAACAGTTCTACTTAAACATGGAGGCCACCAGATTGAGTCTTTCTATTGTGATTAAAGTGTTAGATAGTATACAAAAGCAGAAAATGCAGAGGATGGGGTTGCAGAGGCTGCTGCATGGTGAACCCGGTGGTGGTTTTAGGCAGCATTATGGTGATGTCTCGGGGAGCTGTCACTCGGCGCGAAGGCCGTCCACGCCGTCATACGCCACACACTCCCGCTTCAATTGCGTGTGACTGCACCGCCCACGTCGATCATTTTCCCTCACCTAAGCATTTTTTGTCGATTTCCCTGACAATAGACATTTCGCTAAATTACCAATGCACCAAGAAGCACGCTGCGAGTGTAGTTACGCAAACTACACGTGCTGGTGTCTGCAGCAGTAACTGTTCTAAAGCAAAAGCCTAAAACAAATGGCATCTTGCACGCGCGTTCGTCAACGCCTTAATATGGGTATTTACTTGCATTTTTTTTATTATACGGAAAAGGCGAGCGCTTGCGGCGCGTGCACTTATATTCCCAGCATTCTCTTTGATGCCTGGGTAATTTAGCAATAAGTCGTGTTCCCAGACTTACCAGATGCTATGATATTCCCTGACAATATCAGGTTGCCCAGGTTTTCCAGGCTGCCGGACACCCTGTCAAGCTGCCTCGTTTTTTTGTTTTAGATGCAATAGCAATTCCCTAAGGCCCGAAAAATTCTTGTCGTCCCATTGAAATGCATGCGCATGTAAGGCACACGTGCCGTCCTCATCTCCGTATACCACGCACAATGCGCGGGTCGCGGGACGAGGCGTTGGGCGGATTGCCACAGCCTTCGCGGTTCCTCGCGAGAAATTAGGAACGGACTGAAGAGGAAATAGCTGAACAGAAGTGGCGACGTGCTGGTATGACCACGTTCGATGTGCCCAAGTCAAAGAGACGCTGGAGACGAAAACGCCATGTTTGCCTGGGGATGGAGAAGCAAGGCTTCACACAAAACGAGCCATTATGTCGCAACTCGACGTAACCTGCCACAAAACATCGCAAAAAAACAAACCAAAAAAAAAACTGTTTTTATTAAGTAACGAACAATATGCTTCGACAGGCACTGCCGAGGCACATTTTGTGCGAGCAAAAGGGTGTCTTTTAGTTCATTCTGCTGCGCGCCGCCACCATTCACTCCCTAAAGCCAGCAGCATCACGCGATTGGCGCTTCACAGAATGCATGTGTACTCGTAAGAAGCGCGAAGTGCACATTTTATCTATAGGGGCTTTAGTTCAACCGGTAACCCAGCTCATTCAGCAACATCGACAAGTAAACAGTTCTTGTTTTAAAGAAAACAAAGGGGTGATTGCTAGCAATAGATTGAGGAGCATGGGGCGACAGCATAAAATATTTCGATAGTTTTATTTATTAGACACTGTAATATGTCTTTTTTTTTTTTTTACACCCGTTATTTAAGATTGGCATATCGTTCGCCAGGTTGGTAAAGCAATATTAAGCCGCGAAGTAGCCGAACTCCAGAAAAGCTCTAAAAACGAGTCAAGAACAAAACAGACGTGTAAACAGTTCATTCGGCCCGCGGTTGAAGAACCTATAACAAAACATTTAGCATTCAAGCGAGAAAGCGAGAGAAAAATATTTCTGCGTACAGCTGTTCTTTTTTTTTCTTTTTTCTTTTTAGTCTACATCAGTAACGCGGAAATCCTGAATGCCTGTTTGACCTCGGCACACAGTGGAATGCCTATAAAAGATCGCCTCCATCACAGAGGCTTGGCGCACGCAGGACACTTCACTGACATCTGCTGCCGGCATTGCCCAACATGGAATCGCGTAATAAGCATCTACGAGAGAGCGACGATCCACAGCACCCGCGGGATGATGTATTAGGGGAATTAACTTACGTGATTCTTTTACAACTCTGCCCTCTTTTCTTTCTTTTTTTTTCCTCGCTTTTAAACACAAACTGTGTTTTTATAACGACGGGACGATGCTGTAGCTCTTCTTCAGGCATGTAAAGTTTCGTAATTTTATTCGTCTTTCTTAGTAATGGAAAGAGCGTCGACCGGCGGGAAGATCAGCGCCGTACCACAAAGCGCTGGCTCGTGTGATATCAGGGAGAGTTATAAAAACAGTATACAATTAACTGCGCGAACAGGACTTGGGAGCTCTTTCGCATTTTACTTCGAAAAGTTTCTAGTGGGCATCAAAAATGACCGCTTAGGTTATATAGTATCCCAACTAAGCACTTTCCACCATTATAGTAGTTCTGATGACAATCCTTCCACAGTGAAAAAAAAAAAAAAAAAATAAAAACAGAAAATCCGCGATGGTTCGCCTGCACTAAGAGCGTCCAGGAGTGAACGTAGTACCTGAGGCATTCTATATATACTCAAGATAGAGTATTTAAGATCTCTTCTTCGGCATTCTAGTATCTCGAAGGGGCCATTCCTGAATACTCCATTTCGGTTGACGAACGATCAACCGCGGAGGACGCTCTTTCCTCCCAAAGGTCACGTGACACACGGATGGATGGATGGATGGTAATGGCTATACCCCCTGTAACGGGCGGCACCTTGCGCCACCTAGCCTGGATTGGCTTCGAAGGTTGCCAGTGTCTTACGTTGAAACACAGTAGAGTCGTCACGCTGCAACTCGCTGGAAACAAAATGAGTCAGCGGACATCCAGTATTCAGCGCGCCTTCTCCATGCAGCGCACGTTCATTGAACGGAAACAAAAAGGGACGATAACCATCATGGTCCTAGTCGCAACCCGGGACAAAAAATGACGCCAGCGAGATAAATCTTCGGCCGATACTGGCGGGGGCTATCGAGAATTTCCCGACGCGGCACGTGAGCAGATGCGGCCAGCGTTTCCAGTCGGTGGTGAAATCCCCTCATCCGGACGTCGGGATTCACCGCGCTCCGTTTCTGCCGTCCAGTCATATTCAGCCTCAAGCTTCGAACGATAGTCGTTGCCAAGTCTCTGTCCACTCCCCCGTCGGGTGGTGTAGTTCGTCGGACGCTCCCTGGTCTTTATACTTTGTTTGGATAAACGGGAAGCAATCCGGTTTTATTCCAACTCCACATTAATTCGCATATTTGACAACCAAAGAACACAGCTCGAATAATAATTGATTTATCCTTTTTTATCGTTTACATTAAATTTCTCGATAATGCAGGTGTAACTGTAGAACAAGAATAACCCGAAGTAGAATGGAGAGAGAGAGAGAGAGAGAGGGAGGGAGGGAGGGAGAGAGGGGGGAGGGGGTCAGGCAGTTCCGCGATTGCGCCAAAATTAAAAGTATAAATGGAGCGACCGTGCGGTTTTTTTTTTTCTTCACCCGTCAATCAGCGAAGGAACAAAACATATTAATCCGCAAAACAGTTGAACTTCCAAAAACCTCCGAAAACGAGCCAAAACAGAAAGGAATACACGCGCGTGATTTAGTGTAAATAACTCCTTTAGCCTGCGAGCGATGAACCTACAAAAATCTAGAACGTTCAGGCGAGACAGTGAGAGAAAAATATAATTTCTTCGCAGCACACTCTTCTCGGCTCTGCATCAGTAACGCGGAAGTCGCGAATGCGTGTTTGACCTCGGAACCCTAACAAGATTGAATGGGTTTATAAAAGCTCGCCTCAATCACGACGGCTTCGCGCGCCCGCTGCACTTTGCTCACATATGTTGCGGGGCATTGCGGAACATAAAAAAGAATCAGAGGACAAACACCCGTACAGCACCCACGGGATGATGTATCGGCGGAAATGAACTTACGTGACTTCTTTACAATTCTAAAAATTTACGAAAGAATTAGGTAGACGGAACACAGAGATCACATCTTTCGTAAACGAACGATGTGCTGTCCGTGTTTCGTCTTTCTACGCGTAATTATTTATTACATTTATAGACCGTACCAACGCGCTCCCCTCGATACAGTTTGCAATTATGTCCTCTTTCTCTCTATCCCGTTATTTAAACGAGATATTTTTTTTAAATTATAATTACAGGACGATGCTGTTGCTTTCCTTCAGACGTGTACACATATCTTTCCGACAGCACCGAAGTGGCGCTGTTGTTGGCTCTGCGCATGCGCTTATCATACGCGAATCTGGTTTGGGTAAACAGGGACTTGCTCTTAGCGTGTTTGTCCGCACCTTTAGATACACGACGACTCCTAAAGCGTCCCCTGCGGTACACTGTTAGGGGAAACGGGGCAGAGGTGTCACGTGGCCGCAAACTATAAACGAAAGGAGCTAACTCTGTTCCAAGGGCAGCATACGCTGATTCAACAGAAACAAAATGGACGATACTCATCCTAATCGCAGTCACAACTCGGAACAGGAAATGTCGGAAGAGATCAATCTTCGGCTGATTCTGGCGGGCTATTAAGAATTCCCGACGCGACACCCGAGCAGACGCGGTCAGCGTTTTCAGGCGGTGGTGAGATCACTTTATCCGGACGATTTTTTTTTTTTTTTTTTTTTTTCTCGAGTTGTTTAGTTTTAAGTTTCGAACGACAGTCGGTGCCACGTCTCTGCTTAATCCCCCGTCGAGTGATCATGCGCTATACTTGGCATCGGACGTTTTCTAGTCTTATATATTTGTTAACGTGAAACGATTTCGTTTTATTCGGAGTTCGTATTAATTGGCACGATATGATTAACAGTCAAAGAGCACTTTTTATGCACTTGCAAAGTCATTCATTCGTTCTTTTATTGTTTCCATCGCATTTTTCCATCATGCCGGTACCCCTATCGTTTGTGCCAAGATTGACGGAATTATTCGCCAGTCTGGCAACACTAGATGAAACAAAGTAGAGGCGTGAGTTGAACGTTTACGGGATAAGAGGACGCAAATATCTTCGGATCATTCTTCTTACACCGTGATACCGGCATGACAGAAAAATTTAATGGAGATAATAAAAATAATAAATGATTACGCGAGTGCATAAAGCGTGCCGTTTGACTGCCTAAATATAGAGCGTAAAATCAGTCTGTACTTCTCAAATAAGTTTTTTCCACTTTTCACAAAACATGTATTCGTTGTTTTTAATTGTTTCCACTACATTTTTCCATTACGCCGGCACAACTGTGGAAAAAAAGAAGAATCCGAAGAGATGGAGGTTTAAGCGGGAGACTGAGGATGCCAGACAATTTTGCGATTGGATTAACGGGATCCTAAACCAGCCTGGCAATCCTGCACGACCCAACGTACAGCACGAGCTGAATGTTTTCGGGATTAGATGGGAACAAATATCGGGCGTAAAAATCGGTTTCTTTCTTCTCCGAGAAGTATTTTTACGCTGTCTACTTTCACGTTAACCGCTCTAGTCCGTGTCGCGTGCCGACCGCAGTCGACGCTACGATCCCTTATTACGAAGTGAGCAGTGCCAAAAGCGCAACGTCACAGCGCTCGTCTTTTTGGTCACCGACATAGACCAGTCACGCGCACAGGGAATGCGCCGTTACACTGCGCTTTTTTTTTTCTCTGCGCGATTGGTTGAACCGGTGATAGCAAGCCGAACGGATGGATGGATGCTAACTGCTGTACCATTTACAACGGACGGTAGCTCGCGCCACCTAGCCTACAATTTATAAAACCAAAAGCCCCCAATGAATGCCTCAATGTTGCTCGCCGCGGCCACTATTTTGCCTCCCTCCATGTGTCGACCTCGGCTCGGCAATGGAACGAAGTAAACATATATAGTTGACGTGACATGTTCTTTAAGCTAATCCGCGTCAATTCACACGCGGTAAGGCTCACTAAGCTGCGTGAACAGCTCATCCGCATACGCGTCGGAGGCAAGATGGCGGTTTGACTAGCAGAAGACTGAGACAGCCCAGCAGAATTGAGGCACTCCAAAGACGACGAGTGCCATGAAAATGCCCTTCTGGCGAGTGGTTCCCTCAGCTCGTGGACCCGGCTGCGTTCGGACGTGGGACGTGATACGAAGTACAAACTAGCAGCGCCCGTCCGGCTCCCGCTGTCGAATCGGCACGTGCATCGACTCCGCCCGTATACAAAGACCAACTACCCTTCGTCACCGACACGAGAACCGTTCCGGCGCGACCGCCAGCGCATCCGCACGCGTAATGCAGTGTACGAGCGCACTCGCGACGGCAATTTGCGTAACATCCGCCGCCGTTCATCACGCCCACACTTTCCCTCCTTCCTCGGCACCCTCCTCCCCCCCTCCACAGCGGCGCTTCCGCTCAGCATGAAACAAAAAAAAAAAAAGTTATATATTATTTAAAGGCCAAAACACAAGCGAAGAGGGACACGACCAAGGTGAGAGGGGGCGAAATGGACGCCGCCATGTATCCGGTTGATGAGTCATGAGCGAGCGAGCGCGCCAGACACCGAGCAGCGCAATACGCGAGGCCATCCGCGTCCACTCAAGGCTGCCTGCCAAGGAGCCAGACGTCCGTGCCCGGTCGCGTCAAAAGAAGCCGGCCATCGCGGCACCTTGTCCGACGGCTCGTGTCGGTCGGTCGGCCCGTTCGCGCGGCACCCATGGTTGCGATGGGGTCGAGCCGCTGGACCACGTGATCGATCGGACGCGGTTAACCGGTACTTACTGCTGCCAGTTTCCGAGAACAATTTGACTTCCACGTCCTTTTTTTATATGCAGGGGGAGTGTAAGCGTGTAACTCGATACTGTAATATAAAAAAGATGAAACGACGTAAAAAAAAAAAAAGTGACGATTATTCATTTAGATATATAAAAAGGGATATTTATTTTTTCTATACTCCGTTTGACGCAGCTCACAAGGCTGCGTCAAAAGTGCATTGTCACGACCCTAGTCTTCTTTGGGCGTTACAGTAATCTATCACGCACATTAAATTGCCTATGATTTTGCGCTTGTTTATGTGCTTGATTGGTCGTAGTGACGGCTGCGGTCGGTCTTTAAAATATAGCGTATTTTTACATCGTTGCAAAAAAATTAGAGGGAAATGCGAAGCTCGGCCGCTGCCTGCCTCAAAAGGACGCGGCTAACCTCACGTCCCGTCAGCGACTCGTTCCTCGGAGTGAAGGCTACTCCATCATCATTATCGGTACGGGCTACTCGGTATTAGGATAACTGGGAAAGAGCGATGCACTCGAGTTTGCGGAATATTAGTAACGAGGAACGGACGATCTCACAAGCACAGTCTGCTTTCTTCGAGAGAAGAACGCGCAATTCGACGGAGCTTGGAGCCGTTTATCAAAGAACAGTCGAATCGTATAGTTCAGACCGACTGCTTTACAAATGCGCGTAAAAAAATTATTATAATAATGAAAGAATTGTCTGCGTTGAAATACTCGATGTCACCATCAACACGATTTCAAGATGAGCGAATTCGGGCCTCTTCAAAAGAAACGTCGGAGAACTGACATACTGATTCCGATGTGCACAACCGAAATCGGTGACTGCCAACAGGCGGGTATTTCATTGAATTGCTGGAACTAATTAAGGCCGCGTGTTGATGTGTATAGTCAACATTTTCGAGAGCGAACTGGGAAAATGCACGCATTTTTGGCTCGTTATTTCGAATAACTCGCATCACGGACGCTTTTCTGAGGAACGGAGCCGTCCATATTAACCAGACAAGACTATATTTTAACCATTTTATTTCGTGACCGGGGGACCGGTGACCGAGTCGGCTAGCGCACACCAGCTCGGAGCACGTGGAGCGAAAGCTCGCGCTGCAGGATCCAGCACCCCTGCTCCTTTGGATCTGGATGAGCATCGTACCGGCGTGCGGTCGTGTATCACTACTGCGTGGTGCACGTTAAAGACCCCAGGCTAGCGGTTGTACCGCACTCGCTAAATGTTTTATCTACAGCTGAGACACCAGACACCCACTAAGGCAGACTAGCTTCCGGCTGTATAAACGTATACACACACCAATTCTTTCGTGACCTTCAGTTTCTGAAGGTCACGAATCGTTTTTTCTTCTTTAATTTCTACTTTGTATGCTTTCTCCATTTGTACGTATAGGGCTATCCTTGGAAGAGCAAGACCTTCAAGAAAAAGGCGACCGTGCGTATATATGTATAGAGAAAGAGAAAAGTCGGAAATGTCGAAGAACGTATAGTGGGGAAATCCTGCATACTTTACGTCCTTCCTGAGGTAGCCGTTTCGAGGAACAAGCGCCATCTTGTGTCGTAACCTACCTCCCGCCGAAGCTGCGAAAAAACGCGGCAAGAAGGTGCAGGATAGGAAATGTCACCGGCGACGAGTATTGGCGACTCCAGCGAAATCGACGCCGCGTAGCGGCAACGCCGAGAAGCTCAAGAGAGGAGGTCGTTTCGAACTCTGTCGTCTGCTATCGCTGCTTGGTCCTCGTAGGCAGCATAGAAACAAACATCATTTCCAGTAATTATTTTTATGCTTCCGCCGCGTCATTCCTACGCACTGACTAGACAAAGGTTTCTACCGTCGAAAAATCGCTTTGCTTTCATACGTAACGCCGATTTTACGCTGCTGTGCAAGAAATTTACGGTGGACCGCGTCCTGAACGACGAAAATGACCTCCTTTCGTCCGCCATTTTGCCTGACCAGCGCGCCCCCAATAGTTCGCTGAAGTCGCGATTAGAACGGAAACCAACGAAAAATTCCTAAATGTCCAGATCTGGCAGCAAAAAGTGCGGAAACAAACACGACAAAGCTAGAGAACAAATGAGGGAGACGCGCCAAGTAAATATTACGCGGAAATGAAGGCAGATATTTTGCAGTTTCCGCTACGTTCGCTGAACAAAAGTGTAGTACAGATATTGTGACTCATGAAATCTCTAGCTATATTGCACTCCAGCTAGTCGCGATTAATTAGAACCGTCTGGAGCAAGGGTAACTTTTGGAATGCACTAGACTAGAGGTTCAACCAGCTTCGTTTTGTTCGGCGCTTTATATACTCATACATGAGCTTGCACAGTACGGTCACTGGCAGGAGGTGAACGGCGGGGTGTCTCTTTCGGGTCTCCGGCCTCCAGCACGAACGCCTTCCACCGTGCTTTAGTTACGCGAGCACCCTCGAAGCTCGAGAGAAGCAGAAGCGTCATCGAAGGTAGGACGCTGGAAGCGGGACAACTAAAGGACCGCCGTTCTATTCCTGTCAGGGACTATACACCATCACTACGCAATAAATTTGACATCGCAACCAACCAGAACGTGAGTGCGACGGAACTTGGGAAATCGAAAGTTGGGCAAAATCCTCGGCAAAGGTACACTTCGGCACCTTCCGTATTTCTCTCCAGAACGGATTCATTCTTCGGCAAGAGGTATCTCAGCTCCGTCAAGTCCTCGCATATTCTTCTTTTCCCTTCCTTTTCGACTGCAACAATTATTTCTTCTCCTCTTCTTCCAGGCAATATATCGAAGCAGTGGTCGTCACTTCTCATTCTCGGAAAACACAAGCGACAGCCGCCACTACGCTTCCAGAGACAGCCGACAGGTGGGACTACGTGACAACGGATGGACGAGGTCTCCCACCGGCGTAACTAATCAGCTGGCAGTCCACGCGGCCGGCTGGCACCGGGCACGTAGTCCACACGCGCCGGCTACACGTTCGGCATCGGAAAACAGATCGGACGTCCACGAGTGCGGCAGGCACGGACACCCTGCATGCCGTGCAGTGCAACCCTCGATTGAAACCAAAACTTGAACTGTCCCAAGTGTTCCTGGAGTGCTAGCCATATACGAATTTCACGCTCAACCCAATGTTTGTTTATTTTCTCGCTTTTTCTACGAATGGTCAGGAAAAAAATAAAAGTTACTATCAATGGCGCTGCATGAATAAATTTGTAAGCCGCGCTGCAGAGAGTGGGGGGCCATCCTCCCTGCTTTCTCCATTGTCTGGAGCCGGGTGTATCCTTCGTACGTTATAAGCTTATTGCCAGACTGTTTGACGGTATAGCAGAACGATCGGCTTGTAAAGCGATGCTAAAAATATACGCCATATATTGCACACAAAAAAAGGCAAAAACGTACAAAATACAAAAAAGGGGGACAAAAAAACTAGGCGCGAATAACTAATATTTAATTCCGTTCGAAAGCTAAAACAAATGGCGACAGTGCATTCCAAAATGACTTATACCAGTAACTCTTAAAATATATTAGAAATAACAAAGAACACGCGGACGAGCTAGTCAACGTTTAACATCTTGAAAGCCCGAGCTTTAAGAGCAAAATAGTGGACGACCTGCGTGTGTTGTCCACCCTTTGTGTTCCTAAGTCGCGGGTTTTCAGTATGTATAGTAGACTATTTTGTCATTATCGTTTTGTTACGAAAGTGAGTCACAAAACAAAAATCATGCCTTGTCCAAAGGCACTATGAGCACTATACTCGTTTTCACCTCAAGAAAAAAGGAAGTTTTGCGCATTCTTCATGCGCCGCGCGAAGTAGTTCTTAGAATATTTGGTTGTCAGAGGAAGAAGCGATACTTTTGGCGTTTGAGATGTGTACGTCTTGATAAGATAACATATATCTAATCTAAAATACACTTACACATATCGTATTTCTTCATATAAAGGGGAAGATTACTAATGTTCCGCGAGAAGCCGGACTTTTTTTACTACGGTTCTTGAGGTGAAAACGAGTATAGAGCCCCATCACCCGGATTGTGAAGTGTCTTCCGGAGTTCCCCACCGAGTGTCGCTTCATTCGAAAGCCAATACTACCCATCCATCAACGCCGCGATTGAAAATAAATAAATACATAAATGTAACACCGGAGCGTCGCTCCCTACGCGCGCAAAACTACAGCACCTCCCGGAGAGAATTTCTCTCTACATAAGCCCTTTTTTTCTGCGCTGGTTTTGCACCTGGTTCACACAGGGGGTCGGCGGGTGTGTTGACTCGGTCGTCACGCGAGCGCGAACTGGACCTTCGCCGATGGCCCCAGCCAGCTGTTGTTGTTGCGGCGTGCCAACAACGGGTTACACTCTGCCCCTTCCGCTGGAGTGAGTTGGCCTTATCTTCACGACGGCGATAAAGCGCTTCACCCTCGCCAGCCGCAGCAGCAGCGGCAGGCTGGCTGGCTGGTCCGAGCAACATACCCCGGGTAACGAGGCCTCTTAGATAGATAGGCCTGCGCACTGGACCTTTTTACGTCATCTACATCGATCGAGCGCGCACCCACCTACCTCGATCATGGCAGACGAGAATGTATGTCAGGTTCGTGCACCTTGACCACTGGGGGGGGGGGGGGGGGGGGGGGGGGTTTCTCGAATTCCACTTTCCAATTTTCAATTTGATGAGACATTCCTTTCCCCGTTTTATTTTTTCCAAATCACAATAAAAATAAATTTAAAAAAAAACACCTTATACGCCGTGGTAGATGTTGTAGAGGGATAAAGCGCAGGGTATATTCTATTTTCATCATCCAGCTTTTTGTACCGGGGCAGAGAACAGCACACCACCATCCGAGTGCTTCAAAACCTCAGCGCCAAAAAAATGTTCGTTGGCACAACTACGCGTGCCACGTGCGGTTTCGAATTTTGGTAAAATGTCACCTCACCAAATAAACACAACGCGCGAAACAGGCTTTGCCGCGCGTTACACAAACAGCGCACGAAGCGAGCTGATCAGCCGAGGGATCCAAGATCTGCGCGGTCTGTCCCAGTCTGTCCTACCCGTGACGTCACAAACGATGATGATGATAGCTATAAGAAGCGCCCCCTGTAGTTCGCACACGTCGCCAAGGTCGTGTGCGACAGGGCAGTCATACAATGGACGGAACACGGCCGAGACAGTGTCAACAGACTGTTGTATCATGTATTAGCGATGTGACCGTGCTGGTTTTAGCCGAATGTTGACGCAGCACTCGTGTTCAATGTGTGTCCCGCGGTGGCCCCCGATAGGTGACGTAATAAACGCAGCAGTATAAGGCCTTTCTTTGTACAGGAGGTGTCGGTCTGAGTCACGAGCGTCTGCTTTTTGTTCCAATGAGACGCGTGCTCGCGCAGGGAAGCACCTGTCGCAAGCCACCGGTACACTCCGACCGAGGCCCCCGGGGGTTGCTCACCCTCGCCACGAGCGCGTGACTCACGCGTGTCGTTTGGGGTGACCCTGTTTGGGGGCAGCGAGGCCAGCGGCAGCGACGACCTCGGTGACACGTTTATGGCACGCCGAGACGAACGGAGTCGGAGGCTGCTTCGCGAGATTCTAATTAGCGTTCCGCGTGAGGATCCCCGCACTTCGTAACAGGTAGCGTTTTCTTAGTGGCGCGACTCGTATACGTCTACGGCTTCTAGATTTGGTTCTACAGCGCACAAAAATGACGCAGCAACGAAATAGTTAAAGCTGCGACTACCAGGCACCCCCCCCCCCCCCCCCTCCGAAATCTTTCAATTTACTGGGACCTCCTCTCCCCCTCCCCTCATACAGCATTCTGTCATATAGGTCATATAAGGCGCACCCCCTCCTCCTCCCCCTCTAACCAAAATCCTGGCTACGTGCCTGGCGACTACTCAGTGTAAACTCCGGCTGGAATCTTCGACGAAACCGAAATATTTTGCTCGCTCCGCGAGGGTGAACAAAAAGCGAAGCGAACTGGGAGCGTGTCTTCCAGCGAAAGGCAGAACTGTTTCTGGGATTCGGGAATATACGGCTTATAAAAAGTTATAAATGGACGACCTAGCATGTGCAATACGATTGCTAACGTAAGCAGCAGTAATCACGCAACCGCTATCAAGTTACCGCGTTGATCAACAAGAACGCGTGGTCCCATGATTCCTATGGACGTGAGCAGCTATAGGTAACAGAAAGGCGCGCGTAAAATGACCACAATCTGGGCATGAAACGCCGGAGAGTGACTTCAAACATATGACGTAACTTTGCGCCTAATTCTGCAACGCGTGGTCGTCTATGTTTACTGTTTCGTTTCTTCCTGTTTTTCGGTTATTATTATTGTGGGTGGTGTTGTTTCGTGTTTGTACACCGCTCCTGGGGATTTTCGCGGTCTAGGGCGAGAAGCTGCTGAGCGCATATTATCGCGAGATTTCAGCTCCTTGCACGAGACAAGGAACGAGGCGCGGGAGTGGAGGCTATTTCGGCTTCCCCGCGCACGGTCCTTCGTTTGCTTCTCATGTTTGATGTTTACGGGAATCGACAAAAGGAGGTCGTGACTCCTAAGGACTGGCGCGCGCCTGCGTCGCTGACGCCGATTACCGAGAGACGCGGATTATTTTTAGCGGGCCAAGGGAACGCCAAGGTTGTTTCCTGTTTGTCGATCGCGCGGCAGAATCCCCGGCGTCGTGAATGAGCGCGCACGTGATCCGACGCGCGTGTTTTTGTTCGCGCGGACTGACGCCGCCGCGAGTGGGACCGGCGGATCGTCAGGATAACACGGTCCGGTGAAAAGGTGCTTGCTTACTGAGATATGAAGGTTTGGAAAGGTTTTGTGGCCGCTGTCGCGCCGGAATGCTAGCTCCTCGTCGCTGCCAAAAAGTGGGCTCTCGCTCCCCCACCTTTCCCCTCTTGCTCCACTATATCTCACTTATCTCACCACGCCATTTTTTTTCTCCGTGTCAACGTTATTCCTTCGGCCGTATACGCCGTCTACACCCTCCCCAAGTCCAGCCCAGTTTCTGCGCGCCTTGGGTCCCAGCGGGGAGCTTTCTCAAGTTTGCGTAGACGGTTTTTTTTAAATAAAACCGTGGAGCCTCTTAAATACATACCCTGAATGGAGCCTGGATTTATCCGAAGCTGCATCGCTACAAAATGCTAGAAGGCCCCCTTGTCTATACTACAGATAGAACCGGGTGAGAAACTACAATGTACACGAACCAACCGGAGAAGGCAGACTGCGCCTATGGTCGTGCCCTTCCCGTGGATGGTGTTCGTGTGTTTTGGGCAAGAAAAGCAAGTTATGCATCGTCCAAGTATAATTATCAATACGTTGTAAAGGTACAACGTACAAGGCGTGGCTCTGCATATCTGATCTCATCAATTGTGTCGTCACTAAGACAATCCAAGCAGTGCGATACGACTACAAACACTGCCTTTTACATCGCACACCATACAAAAGTAGTGTTCTCTGCAAACATTATAACGTAATTAATTGCGAACACTTCTCAGTCATGTTCGAATGGCTTTACAGATTTCTTTCTAAAGCCGCGAGAGATATACACTAACGCGGTCTGTGCACTTTAGTTATACGGTAAATTTTAGTTAATTATCAGACCCATCGTGACAATTAGCCCTCTATGTTATGTCCCCCTGGCCGTAAAACTTGCCCGAACAGATCGCATTAGTTCATAGCTTTCATGGGTTCTTTTTTTTTTTTTTTTTTACAATTCTGTAAAGAACCAGAAAAGGACACACTGTATTGGGAGTGTGACCGCGGCAGTACAGCAGGCACCATGGTAGTAATGATTACTAGACACGTCTGTCAACATACAACGCTGGCCCTCGTGGAAACAGTTGGCGGCGCAACTAAACCACGTGACCTACACAGCCTCCGATGCGAGCTTTCGTGCAGCATAACCTGCCAAGTTCGCGGACTGCGTGATTGGCGTTGTCCGTGCAGCGGTGTCCTCACAGGGGACGGTCTTTCCCAGGTGGCCATAGAGGTCGACTTATGCGGAGCAAGCAAATTGGTTCCCAATCAAGGTGCGGCCAGCCGTAATCGATCAAACCACGCGTCTTTTCTTGATTGGTTCGCCTTTTTCGATTACGTTCGGCAGGGGCGGCTACGAAGCTTCTTCGTTGAGTGGAACGGGATTGACTCTTCCAGTATGCGGGACTCTCTGTTCCGTTACTTCGGACGAGTGGGACGCGAAGTTCGAAATGGGGCCTATTTGATGGCAGGAACTGCGATGAAAGAAACAGCGAGTAAGGATATTCAAGTGAAAAAAAAAAAAAAAATGGTTGAATTTATTTCAGCAACGATTGTACATTTCTTTATTCATGTAGCGAGTCTCTTTCCGCATTCTCGCCGCCATTTACCAGGAGGGTGACACCAAAGAGGAGGAAGACATTCCACAAACTGCGCTACGTTCTGTTACAGTGTGAAAAAGTGTCAATTGTACTCCCCAGCTGTAGCTAAAAGAAGTCGAGAGAAAAATAAAGAAAATAAGAGCTAAAGTAGAAGCGGAGTCTCAGTATAGACCTTAGCTCTGACCGGTAGTTCTTTCTGCCGTCTTCAAGTTACCTTAGAAGCTCTAATCGTTTTAGTGCGCTCTCCGAGTTAGCCCTTAGAAACACAGGCGACCGAAAAAGTCTGATCCACGATGGTCAAGCAACACCAGTCCTCCACAACAGTACAGATTCGTTGGATGTTGTAGCGATGGCAACCTTGCACAGGACGAGCCGGTTCCTTCCGTGGTGTCGACAATGAGGGGGGGGGGGGGGGGGGGGGAGACGAATTGAAGAAATTCCATATGGTTCATTATTCATTTGTATTGAAGGTGTAAATGGTAAACTACGTGCACTGGTCATTTGTACCACGTCGGGGATTATCCTTGACGCGCGATGGGGCGCTCAAGTCCATACCAAAATCCAACTTTTTCACGCGTCTGCGGCTTCTGTAAGAATCCACCTTCTCTCTCTCTCTGACCGGGATAGGCCAATCAGTTTGAACCTAGCCGACGCCACGTGGTAGGCAAACAACACAAACACCCGTTGAGTACTCACCGAAAACTACGGAATTAGATTGGGTGCGTGCATTGCTCGCCGCCACAGTTGAGCAACTGAGACGACAGCACCGCGAACAAAAGAGAGAGGAAAAGACCGACTAAAGCAGACGAAAGACGAGCGCACCATGTACGCGGCCGTGCAGCAGCCTTACACGCGATAGTCAAGCGAACTATCCTCATCCACAACAACCGACTTTCCGAAAAAGAACCAACAAAACAACGTTAAAGCTATAAAGAATAGAAAGAGACCTATACCAGAGAGATCATAAACCCGAAAAGCGACACGACTCGCGGGTAAACGTGCAGATTGTCCCGATGAAATAGCTTTCACAGCTGGTCAATCTTGCTGTGCGTCACTTAGCCTTCGACAACAACAGAAAGAAGCCCGCGTTGCGTGATCGGCCCCCACCGGAACAGAACGTTCATGGGGGTCCAGACGTCGGCGTGCGACTTCATCGCCCAAATCGACGCGGTCGAGTCCTTTCGCATAAGCACGAAGGACCAGCCTTGGACCCTATAGAAAACTCGTCGTGTCGCGCGTTCATTTGCAAACGCAACGAGCACTCCTCCCAAGATGATTGAGTCGGTAGGAGGCTATTAGCTCCGCCCCAGCGATTACTGGCAATTAGAGACGCGAAACGACACAGAACAGGAAGCGTCTCTGACTGACGACCTCGCGTAGAGAAAGCTCGCTGGACAGCGGCAACCATCTCGGAAGAGACGGCTTTCATTGAGTGGTCGGCGACGTCGATCGCTTCGCGCAAAATGTATCACGGGAAAATGTAAGCTATATAAATGCGATAAGCCACCGCACCCTGGAAAGATCGCAAGTTCTACAGACCGGCCGTTATACGATAAAGGGCTTCTGGCCAGTGCCATTTCCAGCATTCGCGAATACGGTGCCTGCGTTTGCTCGCTTTCAAAAGTGACGAACACGAGAGCATACGCTGGGCTGAGAAAGCACGCTGGGCTGTGGATTTGTGAATATTAAAACGACGTATACTGGACGGTTTAAGTAACACACGTGCTTCAGCTAGACGGAAGGAATGTCAGGTTTGTATCGTCGCAGGTTTGTATCGTATCGTGGTTGCTGTCCTGACTGTGGAATGCGAAGATGACAAAGCGACGAGGTATGAAAAGGAGTTTAGCTAGAGATGGCCAATCATGTTTTCCTGGAACAACAGGCACGTAGCCAGGAGGAGGAAGGGGGGAGGGCATGCCCCCCCCCCACCCTCCCTTTCCGAAACAAAATCCTAACTACGTGCCTGTGTAACAATATCGGCAAGGGTGCGGACACGTGCGTACAATTGCAAGTGCAAACGCCGTGCCAACAGTAACGTTCAGGCAGAAAGCGTCTACGTTGCGAATTGCACGACCGCGAGGCACCGGGACATCCCTAGCTGTTTCGTCCTGAATTGGCTGCAACGTTCGATACGAAGGATGACCCGGTGACTCCCGGTCACATCATAACGTTAGAAAACGTGGTGGTCGAACGCTGCAGTGAGGCCTTACTCAATGTAAGTCCTAATAACGCGAGCAAACGGTACCGTGTAAATGGGTCTTACCTCGACGTAAGACCTAATAACGTAGTTACTGCGTGAATGGCCATGAACTCCACGTAATAAAGTAGTCCAACCTACTCAAACGTTGCTACGTGAATGGGCCTGTATAGCCCCTCCGCGGTCTGACCCCGAGCCTCGGAGAAAAGCAAGTAGTGACACGAGGCGAGGCTGGCTGCATGCATGCCATCCTCCCCGCACGGGATCGGGTGGGGCGTCCCACCACGCCCCGGCGTAGGCGCTGACGGGTCGTTCACCTCGGCGGCCGTGGACGGGCCAACGCCGCCGCGGCAGTCGACGAAGGGCACGGAAACGACGGCCGCCGCCGCCAGAACCGGAGGAGCAGGCACCGGCCAGGAACGTGCCCTTCGCCGACGGGCCGGTCCCGGGGACGCTACGAGGGACAAGGCCGCGCCGCCACGAGGCCCCCCCACACACGCATCCATTAGATCTCCCCTCCTTCCCCGGGAAGAGACCTCACCCGCGCCGACAGCATCGGGCCGAACGCGCTGGACGCGGGGCCAGAAAAGTGTCCGCGAGCCTTTCGCTGGCCGAACTTCCAGCAAGCACCTCCTCCATCTCACAAACGTCTACAGTAGAGACAAAGGCACACACGCGTGAGCCGAGCTCAGCAGAAAGCTACTGCTTCTGCAAGAACTAGAAGGCGCTTTCCAAAGCCACGCGCTCGTGCCCATGCCTTTGTCTGCACTGCAGAAAAGTGAACTAGAGGAAGGGTATAGTGCCATGCTCACGGCTGCCGCACTCCGCGTCCACGGCACAAAAGGGCGCCACGAAAGCATGGGCTGTACCGATGTTGACGGTATCGGACAAAAATAATGGAAAAGGACAGAACGGAGGAGAGTTCCAACGGGTACATCAACAGGTGCAGATGGTATATCAATAAAGTTGATAAAACAGTTAGGACCCGAATCAAAGGAAGAAAGCTCTCAGTAGCATCATCACGAAGGGAACTGCCCCGGAACCATGGAGGCTAAGCATGAGTTTAATATACGAGGGAAAGGGGGACAAAGCCAAGATAAGTAACTACCGTCCCATAACAGTAACGTAAGTAGTCTACAAGTTGGCAATGCAGGATATTCAGGAGAGATTACACAGGCTTGTGTAGAAATGAGAATGTACTAGAACAGCTACAAAATGTGTTGCGAAAAGAAATGAGGTTGGAGGACAATTTATTTTTATTAACCCAATGTATCGAGGCAGCATAAAAAAAGGTAGACCATTCTGGCTAGCATTCTTAGATGTAAAGGAGGCTTATGACCATGTCATTTGAGGCGATTTGTGGGACATAATGACGAGCTTAGATGTGGACGACGGAATATTGAAATGTTTAGGGGATATTTGCAAAGACGACATGGTGCTAATAACATGGGAAGGAAAGAGAACAAAGCCAATAGAGATAAAGGGAGGACTTAGACAGGGATGCCCTTTGTCGCCATTGTTGTTCATGTTGTGTCTCCGAGGATTAGAGGAAAAGTTGGAAAAAAGCAATCTTGGGTTGGACCTTTCATGCGACAGACAAGGTCAAAAGATCAGAAGAGTCATTACGAGGTCTGATGTATGCTGATGACATAGTGCTAATGACCGATACCCAAATAGATCCGAGCTACTCCTACTTCGTTTCACCCACAGAGTTATTACAATAAACGCTAAAGGCTCAGCTGGTGCTAGCGTCTACGAGACTTCCGGTTGCAAATTGAAGCAGACAGCAAACAGTCTACTTTTCCAGTCTTCTAGTATATTCCTAAGGGAAGACGTACGTGATATTTTTCTCTTCGCCAGGGATTAATAGAAATCAGCGAAGTTTCTTTGCTCTTAACGCGTACTATGTTGCTTTATTCACATTATAAAATTGTAATTTATTTAGTTGATGTTTTTTTTTTATTACTGAGCGATGTTCAAGTTAGCAAAAATTGAGGCCCAGGTCTATGTTGTACAGCGTGATATGTGAATACAAGCTCAATTCAAGCAACAAAAAAAAAAAACCAATAAAGAAGTTTACAATTCTCTGTAACGCCGAATTGGAGCGCAGCTCTTGAGGAGGAGGAGGGGAGGGTACAGAGGGAAGGGTATGCGCCTCCTCCTTTCCCGCTCAATTTAACGGGAATATTGGCAATGTTAGATGCGTGGACGTCACGTCTGACGTCACGCGTTTCCCATAATGACATCACACGTTGCGTCACGAGGGTAACGTTCTGACGTTACCCTCGTGACCCTCACGGGGTAACCCCCACGAGGGTTACCCTCACGAGGGTTATTCTTACGAGGGTAACCCTCACGAGGGTAGCCTCCGTGAGGGTAACCCTCGTGTGGGTAACCCTCACGGGGGTAACCCTCACGGGGGTTACCCTCACGAGGGTAACCCTCGTGACGTCACACGTCCCATATAATGCAACGCGCGGTTACGCTGACGCCGACGGCCACGCCGCTGAACCCGCAAACGGGCGCCTACAAGCTGCGCTCTCAAAGAACAATTTAAAAGTGTAATAGCATTCAGATGACGGAAACGCAGTTTGTTACTAATGCACAGTTTGTTACTAATCCAGTACGTGTTCTTCGCTCCATACCTCCATGCTTCGTTCTTGTTGCCTGTTTTGATTGTTTGATTCGGCATATATTAGCATCCTTTTGGTGTTTTGTCAAGTTTATTCACTCTGTGTGCTCCATAGCTTTTACTATATATGCGTAAATACGTGCCCTGTATACCCGTCTGCAACGTCAACTCGTATTTATACATGTCCATCGGGCTATTTTAGCGCAGTGTTCAACGCCATGAATTCCAAAGAAAAACGCTCTGACACATATTTTGTAAATCCGATTGTAAAACGTTCCAAACTTTTTATTCTGCCACAGCACTAAGCAAAATTTGCTCTTATACCGGAAGTCAAATGTAGACCGTTTGCTGCCTGCTTCGAAATGCAACAGCACACTAGCGCCACCTGAACCTCTAGCGTTTATTGTAATAACTCTATGGTTTCACCGGAAGTCCAGACGCAGCCGACATTACGAGCTGGTAACACCAATCCGACAGCGTCAAGAGCGCACCATCATTCATTGTGTCCCTCACGTTTGTGTACGTGTTCTATCATCGCTGAAACATTCATAGACAGATAGGCCCAGTGACTTCCGCTTATGAGGCTGCTCGGTTGGTCCCTTCACGTCGTAGCGTCGGCTGAAAAGTATAGAATCTCGACGAGGCTGGATGAACGAAAATTCTCGGAGAGCTAAAAAAATAGAGAAAGAGAATTGAAGAGGTCAGCCAACCCACACAATCCGTGCGCAAACATTTAAAAAATATATAATAGAAAAAACAGCGGATAGGATGTCATTAGAAATACTTTGGCAGAAATCCCAGGAAGAGAGCGAAGGGGGCGTGTTCCGGAGAGCCTTTTGTGGGAAGCCGTGTGCCTATGTTTCCGGCAGAGCACGGCACACGGGACCCCCGGCCGGGGTTACGCCCCTCCCGAGCGCACGCGACTCGGTGATCGACCCCGGGCCGATTACGGGACCGATACGCATCCGCCGCCACCATCAACATCATCATCATAATCGGAATCGAGTCGCCCCGTTTTCGCGAACGGTGCGGTAGCCAGCGATGCGCAAAATAGACCTATTGCTAAATAGATCATTTGCTATATTAGCCAAGCATCAAGGAGAATGCAGGGATTGGTGTTCCACGCGCCACACGCGCACGCCTTCCCCGTATATGAAAGATTCGAAGTAACCAAAATAAAGCGTTGACGAACGCGCGTGCAAGATGCCATTGGTTTTAGGTATTTGCTTTGTTACTACTGCTGAGGCCAGCACCTGCGGCACGTAGAACACCAATCCCTGCATTCTCCTTGATGCTTGGGTAATATTATAGCCCCGTGCGCGACCGAAAGCGTCGCTGTGGTCGGCCTTCCACGATTGGCCGAACGCTGACTATGACGTCGGAAAGGGGATTTATCATCGACGGAAATACGAGGAATGAAAGAACTTTAATTTTGACGGTGTTGGCAGTGTTCCTTTGAGAGCGCAATGATTTCAAGCTTCCACCATGCTAATAACAAACACCATCGAACTTGTTGTTTGCAAGGTAATGACGTCACAAGGGGGAACCACAGGAGGGCGCCACCAAAACATCTCGCCGCTAATAGCAAGAGTTCTAATAATTACGAATACGGCAACAGAACAAAAAGATATATATATCCACATTCTATTAAAATAAAGGCATCTGGCCGGCATCATTTTCAGCGTTCGATGCGTATGGCGCGTGCTTAGCTCGCTTTTCGAAGCCACCAACATGCGCGCGCCGCGCCGTGATTCTGTCGCGAATCCAACTAAACAAACGTCACGTAGCGTTCTTTATTCAAACCTACCCAGTGAGGGTCTCGCGCTAATTTCTTCTTACACAACGAGATCGTTGGTCGCGTGATGGTGAAAAGACGAAGCTGTTTAGTGAGGGCCTGAAAGCAGGTGCTTGGAGTCGGGGATACGGCTCCAGCAAGTGGTCTCCAAAGGCGTCTTTTGGCGCATCGCAACGCAAAGAGAAACGCCAATTCAGGGGACGAGAACGCGCAGGGTGTGTATGTGTGTAGGCGAGAAGTAAATTAGGGGGGGGGGGGGAATTGAGAGCCAATTGTGTACGCGCACAGGCCGCGCATTAGGCCCGTAGCTCTCAAGTTTTGAGCAGCGCTCCAGGCGAGCAAAATAGAATATTTGGCTCGCGTTTCGAACATGCGTCAATACGTTTCCCCACTAGTTTTTTATACTCTGTTCTATTATAAGTGCCAGCGTAGCAGAGGCTACAAGAGCGAGCTCCGAGCTTGCAGTGTCCCTGCCAAGCACGCGCGCTCGTGCAGTGCGAGCATCGTTCAGGGGAACATGCCTTAGCAAGTATAGCTTTGGCTTCGCTATCAAGTAAAGTGAAACATACGGGCTCACGGAAGCTATGAAAAAGAGGAACAAAAATAATAAAGCTGAAAGGAATGTTTAATGGGACGCTGAGGCCGCGAGCTGCATAATTCTTTTTTTATTTTATTTTTTTCTAGTCGTTTTGTTATCACGTGTCTACAAATGCTGACAGATGCTTGCTTTCGAACGTGGCACGTGCAATATCGAACGTTACAGCGCCGCCTGGATAGTGCTGCCAGCATAACATGGTCGCGTCTTGCAGACGCGCTCGCGCCCCCTGCCCGAGAACAACGGGTCCTTTGTCACTGGTTCATGAACGCGCAGGGAACGCGGGATGGCGACACAGCTAAGCGCGCGAAGTCATTCCTTGAGGTCGGGGGGAGGTACAAAAGCACGTGGGCGCATTCGGCGGGAAAACAAATTTCCCGCGAGGTGCGCGCGGAGCAGACCAATTTGCACGCTCTATTAGCGGCGAGATGTTTCGGTGGCGCCCTCGTTCGGTTACCTTTCGTGAAGTCACTACCTTGTGAGCAACAAGTTCGATGGTGTTTCTAATGGGCATGGTGGAAGCCTGAAATCTTAGCACTCTCAAAGCAACACTGCCAACACCGTCAAAATTGAAGTTCTTACATTCCTCTTATTTCCGCCGTTGAGACATCCTTTGCTGACGTCATAGTCAGCATTCGGCCAATTGTGGTGGGCCGACCACAGCGACGCTTTCGATCGCTCAGTCACCAATACAGTCACTGACAGCTTGTAAGAAACGTGGCCTATTGTACGTCCATGCTTTCCGCATTCTGATTCGTACTGCGGTCATCGTACCGGCTCATATCCCAACCTCATTGGCTACGCGGAGCGGTGACAAGAAGGCCGCCAAATCCTGCGCCTCTTGTCACACTGCGCAGGCATCATACAAAACAACACGGTCAGTGGACATGTGAGAGAATTATCTGACGCGTCACGCATGTTCCAGGCACGTTTGCTTCATGTGCAACCGAACACGGCTGCAGACTGTCTTTTGTCTGACGTATGAGCAGGGCGTTCTTCCCAGATTTTTTTTTTTTAACCCATTTTCAGGGTGTTGGGTGGAGGAAGGAAGGGGCGATTCCTGGAAGTGTTCTTCTCGGCACTTTCTTTGCCGTACAGCGGTGATTTTGATCGCGATGATTTTGATCGCGGGGATTTGCAGTTACGTTGGAGTGCCACGCGAGTCTGCCAAACACAAAAATCTTAAGCGTCCTGCATTTAAAGCAACAAAAAAAAAAAAAGAAATTCAGCATTGTTTTGTTTAGTGGAGGATTGGACATAGAGACGGGCAGGCGGCCAGATTGGTGGGAGGCAAAATCACTGCCGCCCACTGTGGGGTGAACCACGGATGTATCAGCTACGTGACCGCAGTTTTAAACTGTTCCTAGGGTTACACGTTCCATGTCACAAGCCGTGTGAAGCGCTACCAATAACGGGGGCGTGCAACAGTCGTGCAGGGTAATCGCTAATTACTTAAGAAGCGGCAACGGAATTGTTGGCCACTGCGTGCGGTACAGGGGGAGGATTTGTTTTGCTTTTTTTTTTTTTAAAGAGAGCATTACCCTTCGGACAAGAGGCATTAGTTTGACTGCGCTTCCGTCGCTCCTCGTTCCTTTTCTTACGTATTAGTCCCGAAACGCAACGTGGAACCAGTTGGAGAGGTACTTCCATCGAGTCATCGCGCGGTCCCTTTGCCCCGCCACTGCGAATGCAACACTTCGATCGCGATCCGATCAGTGGCAGTCTCGCGCCCAATTTGCGACGAGAGTGGCTCTGAGAGGAGCGCGTCTTCCCCGTCAAAGTGTACACGGAAACGCACTCCATCGCTCACTTAGCGCTCGGCAGGCCCCGGGGAGTGGCCGCACACTGCTCCTGCTGAGATGTAATAGCGGTGTACGGGGCAAACGGCCGCAAAAAAACGTCTCTGTGGCGGCCATCTTGAATGTGTCGTGTTTCGTTTTTCATATTTTCTAGCCAATTCGAGCAAACGCTAAAGTAGATACTGACAGGCATCTAGATGAATGCATTCGTTGGTGGTGAGCAAACTGGTTTATTTACAAGCACAGAGAGGTAAACTAACCCGAGTTAAGTTCTGATTTGTTAGGCAGGCGGGGGGAAATTCAGGACTAGTTAGGCCAAAAAGAAAGCGCGAGAAAGTTAAAGAAAAAAATAGACGAGCTCGAATAATAGCTCGCTACATCAGGGTAGTGTGGAAGCAAATTTTCTCTCGAAACCATCCTTTTGTTTTTCTTTTTCTTTTTTCCATTTCTTAAAAAAAGGGTTAAAAAAATGAAGCGTCATTTTTAAAATGGAGCGTGGCGAGACGGCTTCGTTTAGAGGATAAAAAGAAAACGAAACAACAAAATACCCGGAATGAGCGTACAGGTGGAATACCTACTCAAATGATCCGGATGCTTTTCGATCAAGGGCTGCTTATCCTGACGAATCACCCGATCGATCACGGCTGCGGGAGAGCCAAGTGCCCTTGGGGTCGGGGGATTACACGCTTACACTTATCACAACGGCTCGCGAGATCGCCTCGACACCTCTCAGTGATTCACTCCCCCCCTTTGTTTTTATAACTAACTCTCCTGTACACCGTTCTATCTTAAATCCACACCTTTCAAGAAAGGGAAGGGGGGGGGGGGGTAAAGCTTGAGGGGAGAGTCTGCCGAGACCGTTGACGTCACGGACGGATGCAGTGATATGATTGGACAGAGTCCTTCTGGAGCACCTTTTGGAGCAGCAAAAAGGACCTTTGGAGCGTAAGCGAAGACAACTTCGTTTTCATTCATACCACCGCAAATATGTTAGCTTCGTGCGTTGACTTGTCGAACTGAAAGAAAATATGTACTTTCACTTAACACTTTTGTCGTTTGCATTAATTGCACTGCAGGTTTGATTAGAATAAACAGAACAAGCTGCTTAGTTGTGCGTAGAACCACCAAACACGGCGATAAGGTGCTAACTGATGAAGGACAGTATGAACTGCAGTACATCGTGTTTTTTTTTCGGTACAGAATTAGGGGTAAAGCAAATAGTATATTCCCCCGAAATAATGTTAAAATAGAATAGTGTAAAACACCCAAATTCATTAGCTGTTCAAAGTGTAACGGTTCTAAAAAAAAAAAAAAAAGCAATTCTTAGATCAAATAAAAAAAAACATCTGTATTTGATTATGAACATCAATAATTATATATGTACAACTTGTAACAAAAATCGGCATGTGAATGATATTTTTTTTTTCACTTCTTCAAAACAATTTCGCGAAACTCGTTAGATTTTTTTCTTTTTTTTTTTTCAATCGTCCATTTACAGCTCCAGCTAATTTAGTTTTAATGTACCCTATTGACTGCCCTCGAACAGATATGAAGCCACATAAAGGTAATAACTAAACGGGAAAGCTGACATAGAAAATATTATAGAGCAATCCAAGCACGTCTTCTTCGCAATACCCATTTATCCTTGCCAAATCTCGAATTTGAAAAAAGAAATGGTCATAATATTGCAGTCCATTAATATAATTGCCACAGCTTCATTCAGAAATCGCGTATCACGTCCCGCTCTGCGAGGGGTCCTTCTCCTTAGCACCCGGGTGAGCTGCGGCGAACAAGACACGCAAAATCGCCAAGTTCATTTTTCGGTTGTCGCTTCGCTGCAGTACCCCAGTGGGCGGTGAGAGGTACCTTCGACAAAGATAGCTAACCTACGAGAAAAAACCACGCACGTAAATAAATATTGCGAAACTTCCGAGTGCTGTCAGTGTCTATAGGGATGAAATCCAAGTCAAGAGCGGTTATAACGAAGTCAGTTATAACGGAATAGCGGCTCCAGCGAACTGATCACGATTTCCCATCCCTTTTCGCACTTCGTTATAACCGAAGTCGGTTATAACGAAATAGCGGCTACATCGAAGCGATTACGATTTCCCATTTCATTTGCACTTCGTTAGAAGAAGTCGGTTATAACGAAATAGCGGATATAGCCAAGTGATTTCCGATTCTCGTTGATTTTGTATACGTTTTGAGGCTATAATCGAACGTTCTGAAAATTCGCACAACCCTGCTGTTATAATCTAGCCGTCAGGTATTTTAAGTGATATTGACTTTTAGAGCAATGTTGGAGCAAATTCCTAAAATTTTGGCCAAATGTAGCAGGGTACGCACTTTGGTGCAGTGACGCAAATGGTTCCAATCTCGAAAAAATAAGCAATTAGTGTCATATACTATAACAGAAAATCTGCATATTGATTATATCGTTATCGAAGCAAATTTTACCTCGGGCCATTTTAGAAAAGAACAAATTTGTATTCGGCGCCTTTTCAGGTACACTTGTTAGCTAACAAGTCCTTCATTCGATTGACGGTAGAACATGCTGGTCTAATTTGGAGTTCTTGCAATATCAATTGATCAATAAAGTCGACTTTATTCAAAACAAAGTCGTTCGCTTGTTTTTAGAGCTAACGGCTCGTTCACACTTGTGCAACCGAGTACGACCAAGAAAGACAAGACCGGTTTTTAAGCCTCTTACGACGTCTTAAGACCAGCTCCGCAGCAGCGCACCCGGTCCTAAGACGTCGCAAGGGGCTTAAAAACCGGTCTCGACTCTCCCGGTCGTACTCGGTTGCACAAATGTGAACGGGCCTTTACTCTTTTACGACTATACTCGCGGTCAACTTTCTGTGGCAATGCAGTCGACGCTAGGGGAGAGGGTGCACCAACCGCCGTACACGCGCTTTCCTTCTCTCTTCGGATTGCCACAGAAAGCTGACCGCGAGTATAGTGTGACAGCTCTCCAAAGCTGGCCTGGCATCTTTATGCAACAGACGCAAAGTATCGCGATTGATTCTTCTTCACCAAGTTTACTACTATTTCTTCTTAAAAGTCAGCTTTTACTCCCTCCTCATCGAATTTTTCCCAGGTACGACCACCCCCACAAAATTAGGTTGCCCTCGTGTCGCACCAAGCGGTACTCCGAGTCTCCTCTAAATTTGTCTATTAGGAAATGAAAATATCTACCCGAAAGGGTGGTCAATATGTCCGATTGTAATCAATTTAAAAGTGCTTGCCAGGAATTATTCCACTTATTTTAACTTTATGCACTGAAGTGGTATGTAGCTACTGCTTTCTTCTGTTTGTTGTTTATTCGAGACTTCCTAGAACCTGTCTGAATTTTATGTGCTTTGTATTCAAAGTATTACTTTTGTTTATTGTTCCCCCTACAAGTAGTAGTGCCTTCGGGCACAGCAATCACATCACTGCAGATGTGACGTCACGGGCGAAGCGTTGCCAGATCTATTTTGTTGACTTATTATTTGCCATAACCATTTCTTTCTATAAAATAAAAACACATTGTGCCACGTTCGTTTATATTATATATATATATATATATATATATATATATATACATACAGGGTGTTTCAGAGAACGCAGGCCAAATCGCTTATGCGAAAACTACTCATCGCAACGAAAAAAGGCTTGTGGCGTTTTGGTCCTGGGCCAGGGGCCCATTTAGGAAAATTATTAAATTCCGGGATAACTAAGTTGTTAATTATTTTTGCGCAATCAACTTTTTTAATATTGTGTTTAATGGCATGGTTTCAATTAGACAATTGCTCAGCATCATCGAAAAACACTAAATCAACAAATTGCAGAACGATAGAAGGCACGCGAAGCATTTTACGGCTTTCTGAAAAACCGCACAAAGTCGACGAGTTTTTAAGTTTCGGTTTGCTATCGGAGCGCATCTCAGCCCCGGCGGCACCGCGCCCCGTGGAGAGATAGTGCAACCAACCTCTGCTGCGCTGTCATCGCGCGACGCAGCAGAGGTTGGTTTGACTATTTCTCCACGGGGGCGCGGTGCCGTCGGGGTTGAGATGCGCTCCGATAGCAAACCGAAACTTAAAAACCCGTCAACTTTGTGCGGCTTTTCAGAACGCGGTAAAGTGCTGCGCGTGCCTTCTATCGTTCTGCAATTTGTTGATTTAGTGTTTTTCGACGATGCTGAGCAATTGTCTAATTGAAACCATGCCATTAAACACAATATTAAAAAAGTTAATTACCCAAAAATAAATAACAACTTAATTATCCCGGACTCTAATAATTTTCCTAAATGCGCCCCTGGCCCAGGACCAAAACGACACAAGCCTTTTTTCGTTGCGATGAGTAGTTTTCGCAGGAGCGATTTGGCCTGAGTTCTCTGAAACACCCTGTATATATACACTCAGGCGAAATATGCCGAGTCACTGGGCCCTGGACGCCGGCCGTCGTCTGATATTCCGCAGGAGAGAGGTACTGCGCATGCTCACAACGCGTTCCAGAGCCCAGTAGACAAAAATGGCAGCCCGCAGAAGGCGATTTTTCGGTATGGTCTATAGCCTATATACGGTAAGGAATAACAAGGAACCGGGGAATGCCTCGGGTACTAGATATCGTGTACACTCTAAAAAAAAAAAGTGTCGATTTAACTCTTTTTGGAGTGTAAGTGGCTTGTCACAGAATCCACTCTTTTAAAGAGTAACTTTAACTCTTCGGAGACAAGCGTAGGTTTAACTCTCCCATACAAGTGTTCACTTAACTCTTCTATAGAGAGTCACGCCAATACTTTTGAGAGAGTCAGGGCTACTCTTTTGATGTGTCAGTGTAAGAGTTAACTTCACTCCTTTGTGTAGAGTAACTATAACTCCATGAGAAGTGTTGCCGAAAATCTTTGAGGATAGTAAATTTCACTCCATTGTGTAGAGTGACTATAACTCTATCAGAAGTGTTGCCGAAACTCCTTGTTGACGAGTGAAGGATGCTCTCCAGGGAGAGTTACCTTCATTACATCGTGTAGAGTAACTACAACTCTATCAGAATGTCGCCTGAACTCTGTATTCAAGAGTTACGCGTACTCGCCAGGAAGAGTTACCCTCACTCCATCGTGTAGAGTAATTTCAACTCTATTAATTTCAATTAATTTCAACTCTTTCTCCTTATTGTACGAGTTGTTGCATAGAACTAGGGACAACTCAAGTATTTTGCAATGAACAGTAGCCCTAAAATTTAAAAGCGGCTATGTACATGTTCACAAAGATGGTTGCATAGGAAATGTGAAACTGCAGCTGAAAAATGACATGAAATATAAAGCATAAGCCTGCACAGAGGTTATCGGTTCTCATGAAAAGTCAGCATAGAAAGAAAACAGTAGAATAGAGTTTAAGAAACCAAGATTTTAATTTCAGCACATGGCAAAAAAGGCAAAACTGGCACACCAATGTCCTCTGGCTAACAAGTTTTTAACATCGTGATCAAGTCTAAAGCCAAGACGGACTTTATTTTGTACTTCAAACCAATGAAGTGTCCAATCACTGCGAGTGACTGGCTTGCTTTTTGGTGGTAAGAAATGTCGTGGACTCCGTGCGATGCAAGAACGAGCGCTGCACCAGCCACAATATCCGTCACCTCAAAGGAGTGGTCCTCCCACAACACAGTTATGGCACGTGAGTCCTCTTCGTTGATTCGCATCACCGGATAGGTAGATCGGTCGTGTCCCTTCTCCTGTGAAGAATGAATGCTTAAACGTAGAGTCAGCAATATTAAAAGAGAGAAAACTGCTCGCTAAGTGCCCTTAGTTAATACCAGTGCACTCATTTGCGAGACAATAGACCATTTTCAAAAATCCCAGGAGCCATTCATAGGGTGCGCTCCAATAGTTTGCTGGGACTCGCTGTTGCTGGAACAAGAAGAAAAATAAATTTAAAAGTAGCCCAAACCCAGAACATACAGGTTTAGATTGGTGAGTATTAAAATAACTGATAAATATGCCACATGTCAAAACAGAACATGCACCACGGCGAGCTTAAGCTCTGCCACAACCGACACTACTAGAGAGTCAGCGAGCTGCTCATGTGTGCCACTTCATCGCTTTGCTGCACAATAGATGTGGGCTCTATATTTTTATTGCATGCGGATGAACTGGTTGCACCACTCTGGATGCAGGGTTAGGCACATGCATTGCAAGGTCGAATTTAGAGCTCTTTTTTTTTCAAATAGAAAGGTTAACCTATAAATTGCTTAGCCCTACTCTTGCAACATCACAGTGTCCCTCAATCCTTCACCTAGACTTAAGACATGTTTATTACAATCTCGACATTTCAGTTCACACCTATATTTCTACGTTGATTTGATAGAAAAAAATGAAATAGTTTTAAGAATTACGGTGTTTGCGGCACAGAAATATGTAGTTATAAATTTATTTCCTCCATATTATTTACAAATTATAAATCAAACCGCTGGCCTCCCCTTCGGCTCACCAGTGTCAAATGTACTACTAAATTATCGGTCCAATAAATAAATACCCTCTTATACAAAAAAAAGTATGACAGTTGAACAGAACATGATGCTTGAATCAATAAATCACTTATATAAAAAACATACTTGTCGAGTAAAGACAATTACTGGCAAATACACTCGCATAGCGCAGTGACATAGCTGACACCTCACAATCACCCAACCCCCCCCCCCCCCCCCCCCCCCCCCCCAAGCTGAATCTTGGAAAATATGGACTACTCAACGCCCTGTCGATTTCGGCTTGGATATACTGGGAGGACTTCACTACAGCACACATCTACCGTCAAGAAGACAGCCATATTTTAACGGAAAATATTAACTAAAAATGACTTCAAACACGAAAAGAACCAATCAGAACGTCACCCACAGACTATTAGAATAAAAAGCATTTACAAATAACGCTGTACAGAACCTTTCGGGCCGATCGTTGTGGACTACACGCGAGACTCGTCGGAGATTCCCATCCCAGAGTTAGGCACGGTTCAAACTCATCGGATCAAGACAAACGTACATTGCGTAGCAAGAACACATGTACCCGATGGTCAAGAGGAAGGAGATGATCCTCTCCTTGTCACTCACGTGGAAGAGAAAGCGGTCCGTCGTGTCTTCGGTCCGTCGAAGCTAGTGGTGACATGTATGGCCACAACAAAGGAAGATCACCGGTGTGTAGGCGCTGCCGACAGAATATCCAAGGTCTTGACGATCCGCATGCTGAAGATCGCACTTGGCATTAAACCATCGTTCTTACCGATTCCCCAGTAGGGGTAGCGTGAAAAAACAGATGCCGAGCCGCTTCACTCGATAAAAAAAATGTCCGCTAAGCAATAAAATGCACTCAAACAACTTAGAAACTGACCTCACGGTGTCCTGATATGAGCATGTTGATCTTGCCATTCTTGAAAAGAGCTAACTCTGCCGGAAAAGAAAGAACTCCATAAATTGCGGAGCGCGTCTGCCCCTTTGCAGTTCGCGGATGCGCGTGTTGGTCATTTGAGGGGACCATCCCCACCGTCTTCCAGTCCCTACCTTATCGTTAGGCCTTGGTTCACGCGATCCCACTTTCTGTGGGTGTGGGTGTGTGTGTGTGCTGCGCGGGCTGGACTCCGTCACTCCTAAGCTGAAAGTGAAGAGGAAGCCAAGGTGCTCGGTGAACCAATCGCACGTTTGGCTTTAATCACGTGATCACGCTTCCTACCGTAACCACGCGCAGAGAGCGGAGCAGGCGATAACTGGCCTGGCGGGCGCGTAGCTCCTCCGATACTATCAGCTTAGGAATGAAGGGAGCCCTCCTCCTTCAAGGACGGACGCCGAGTCCCCTACGCTTTCAAAGCAGGGATTTTAGGAGATCAGTAATGGTGGGTGGGGAAAGCGGGAGGGGAACTGTTTTCTCATCACCTTCTCTCGCCCTTTTCGAGGGAGAGATCTTGCGCCAGGCCGAGGGGCCAAGGGCGCGCCCCTCCACTGCACTCTTCCCTCTCTCGAATTCTTCCGTTTGTCTCAGCTGGTATTTGCTATCCGGGTATCCAAAAACCAACATGGTAGAGATTGTTTAGACATGATAACTCTAGAACAAGAGGACAAAGAGGGATTGACAGACACGAAGCACCGAACTCAGCTTGAAGCCTCATGTCAAAATTAAAAATATAATGATAAATCAAATATCTTCCAACGAAAAAAAAGGGGGCGATATAAATTTTAAGAAGATTATCGGCCACTTTGGCGTTCCTCAGAGCACCAGTGAAGCTAACTAGCTTATGCCTCAAAATAAACAAAAAAGGAGAGCATTCGCACAAAAAAAAAAAAAAACAAAAAAAAACATGCACACAAACATGAGGAATGCGCCACATCGGTAGTCCAAAATATCGACATGTGTGCGATCGTACGGGTGTAGTATTATAGCCCCACGTGCAGAATCCGTGTGCACGCTTCAACAAACATTGTTCCATGTCTTAACCTAATATGTTGAGGGTCTACAAATGACGGCATGATTATGTTGCACACGCTCGCGTGCACACTTACTGTCTCTTAATTAAAAGCAGAATGCTCCGCCGTCATGGTGAGGGCCAGGCCACATAATGTGGGAATTCGCATGATGGGCTTTATAAAACTAGCTTTTTGAAAGCAGGGCAAAGGGCGGGTGTCAGTCGTGGGGCATTTGACACCGGGTGCTTTTGTGCACCACTCGATCATACATAGGGCATGTACTTTCTGTGAAGCGGTCTCCTTTTGGGAACTTGGTAGTCCACTGTGATAAGTGCTCGTCCTTTGCTGGATAAACACAGATTCCGGGCAAGTAGGAACAGAAAAAGGAGGGTAAATTTTCGAGGCGTTCAAATCAGTCTAAAGAAAGATGACAGTTGCATCAGTGCGTCGTCACTCGTTTCATCAAATAAGGAATTCAGATTCATTTGGCTTGAGGTATAATTATGTGTGTATCAGTGCGTAGCCAAGAAATTTTTTCGCAGGGGGTTTAAGCTGTTTGAAAGACACAAAAAAAGAGAGGAAAAGAAACTGCCCAAATACATTTTCTTTACTATTTTCCTGTTTCCTAGACGACAAAAATTCAACCTTTTTTGCCACATCTCGTTCGTACAATATTTAAAAAAATGAAATTTAATGTTAAACGACGAAAGAACGCAGTCATAAAATATTATAATTGGCTTTGAACAAGAAAGTCCAGACAGGCCCACAGAAAATTACGGTGTGTACACTTCAATGCGGAACACTCGGGTATCCAATGAGTGGAAAACTACGGAAAAGTGTAATAAGGTTGATAGCTGGGCTAGCTGGTAATCGTTGTACATATTGGAATAAAACAGCGCACAGCTACAAAAGGAAGAGACAAACCAGACAGACAGCACTCTGTCCTGTCTGGTTTGGTCTCTTCCTTTTTGTATCTGTGCGCTGTTTATTCCAATATGTACGGAAAGTGCCAGAGAATAGCGAAGTTTAGAAATACTATTGAAAACAAAAACTGCAATGCGCACTGGGGCAATGAGCACGCTCATTGTTCCTGCGCGGATCACATTTTTTAGAAATTATCGTTGTATAGTCATGTTTTAGGTTATTTCCGTTCTTCGTTGTCGTTTTAAGAGAAAGTGGAAGAGAAAAATACCAGTTTCTATCATTTTGTGGGATATAAACATTTAGTGGAAGCCGCCGTCGGTCGATAGAAAGAAGCGAGAGGTACCTTTTCGGTGCTGATTTGCATATTCCGGTGAATGTTCAAAAGCGCGGCCGCTATTGGCGACGTGCGCGATCGAAAGTCTCGCTGGGATCGGCCTTCCACAATTGGCCGAATGCTGACTATGACGTCAGCAAAGTATTTCTCATCGACGGAAATAAGACGAATGTAAGACATTTGAATTTGACGCTTTTGGCAGCGTTGCGGAG